>PVKV010018873.1:0-22736 GCA_004027835.1 Alouatta palliata
TGGCTCACGCCTGTAATCCCAGCACTTTGGGAGGCCGAGGCGGGTGGATCACGAGGTCAAGAGATCGAGACCATCCTGGTCAACATGGTGAAACCCCGTCTCTACTAAAAATATAAAAATTAGCTGGGCATGGTGGCACGTGCCTGTAGTCCCAGCTACTCGGGAGGCTGAGGCAGGAGAACTGCTTGAACCCAGGAGGTGGAGGTTGCGATGAGCCGAGATCGCGCCATTGCACTCCAGCCTGGGTAACAAGAGCGAAACTCCATCTCAAAAAAAAAATGGTTGTTCCAGGGAAAAGTAATTTGAATACTTTGGACAGATTCTAAAGGCAAATTACACACACACAAATGATGTCAAATTAGGAGTAAAAGATTGGGGGAGGGATAGCAATTTTGAATGACTCTATATTGCTTTATAAATTTTTTTTAGTTCTTGTTCCTACTTTAAAAAAAAGGAAAAGTAAAAATCTTAGACAATTTATTGTAGATGTCATTTATCCAAGAATGATTACATAGACAGTTGTAATCAGGGAACCCACTGTCAACAACCATAAATTCCTTGGCACTAAAAAGAAATTTTAAAATTTCATTTAAATGAGGAGGAGGCAAAGCAAGGCAGCTTCATAGAAGCCTCTACCAATCATCCTCCCCATAGGAACACCAAATCAAACTATCCATATAAAAAAGCATCTTCATAAGAGCCAAAATCACATGACTGATCACAGTACCTGGTTTTAACTTCATATCACTGGAAGAGGTACTGAGGAGGGTAGGAAAAGCAATCTTGAATTTCCAGGGGAAACCCTCCCCCATCCTGGGACAGCAGCTATATAGCATGGAGGGAATCTGTGCACTTGAGGGAAGGCCAGTACAGTGATTGTGGGAACTCAGTGCTTTACATTGGAACTCAGTGCTGCCTTGTCACAGCGGAAAGCAACACTTGGCAGATCTTAGCTGGCATCTGCAAAGGAACATAGAGAACAGCCACACCCAGAGGGGAATCACCCATCCCAGTGGTTGGAACCTAAGTTATAGCAAGCCTTGCTGCCACAAGCTAAAGTGCACTAGGATCCTAAACAAACTTGAAAGGCAGTTTTTTATTAGGCCTCAAGGACTGCAATTACTGGGCAAGTCTTGGTGCTGTGCTGGGATCAGAACCACTGGACTTGGGGGACAAGTAACCTGGTGAGACACCAGCCAGGGTGACCAAGGGACTGCTTGCAGCACCCCTCCCTCAGCTTCAGGCAGCACAGCTTGAAGCTACAGGAGAGGTTCTTTTCCTCCATTTGAGGAGAGAAGAGGGAAAAGAAAAGAGGACTTTATCTTACATCTTGGATACCAGCTAAGACATAGTAGGACAGGGCACTAGACAGAGTCCTGATACCCTTATTTCAGGCTCTAGCTACCAGATGATATTTCTAGACACACCCTGGGCCAGAAGGGAACTCAGTGACTTGAAGCAAAGAGTCTTGTTCTGGCAGGATTCATCACTTGCTGATCAAACAGCCCATAAGTAATGAATAATCAGCAGCAATATCCAGGCAGTACTTGCCACGGGCCTTGGGTAAGACTAAGAGATGTGCTGGCTTCAGGTGTGATGCAGCACATTCCCACCTGTGGTGGCTATGGGGAGAGACTCCTTTTGCTTGAGAAAAGGGAAGGGAAGAGTAAAGAGGACTTTGTCTTGCAGCTTAGGTACTAACTTGGCCTCCATGGGGTAGAGCATCAAGCAGGCTCTTAGGGTCCCTGATTCTAGCACTTGGTTTTTGGATGGCATTTCTGGACTTGCCTTGAGCCAGAGGGGAGCCCACTGCCCTAACAGGTGAGTTCCAGGCCTGGTAGTATTCACTACAAGCTGACTGAAGAGCCCTTGGACCTTAAGTGAACATCAGTAGCACCCTGGCAGTACTTCACGTGGGCCTGTGGTGATGATGGACATAGAGAGAGGCTCCTACACCTGCAGAAAGGGGAAAGAAGAGTGGGAAGGACTTTGTCGTGTTGTTTCAGTGCCAGCTTAGCTACAGTGGGATAGAGCACCAAGTGGATTTCTTGGGTTTCAAACTCCAGGTCCTGTCTCCCAGATAGCATTTCTGGACCTCCCCGGGGCTGGGGGGTAACTTGCTGCCCTGAAGAGAAGACAAAGTTCTGGCTGGCTTTACTACCTGCTGATTGAAGAGCACTAGTGCCATAAGTGAGTATAGCTAGGCAGTGGTTACCAGAGGCCTTGGGCAAGACCCTGGGCTGTGCTGGCTTGAGGTCTGATCCAGCACAATCCCAGTGCTGGGGGCCACAATGGTGCCTGTGTTACCCCTCCCCTAGCTCTAGGCAGCTCAGCACAGAGAGAAACTCTGCTTGTGTGGGAAGTAAGGAAGACAACAAGAGTCTATGTCTGGTAATCCAGAGAATTCTGTATCTTATCAAAGTTCACCAATATGGTACCTCTATGAGCTTGCAAAACCAACAGCAGTACTGGGCTTGGGGTGTCCCCTAATGCAGATATGGCTGCCATAGCAAGAGCTTAGATCACAGCACCCAAGTACCTTTGAATACCTGGAAAGTCTTCCCAAGAAGGGTGGGTACAAACAAGCCCAGACTGCAAAGAATACAATGAATACTTAACTCCTTAATGCCCAGACACTGACAAACATCCACAAGAATCAAGACCATGCAGGAAAGCATGACCTCACCAAATGAACTAAATAGGTCACCAGGGACCAATTATGGAGAGACAGAGATATGTGAACTTTCAGACAGAGAATTCAAAATAGCTGTGTTGAAGAAATTCAGTGAGATTCAAGATAATTCAGAGAAGGAATTCAGAATCCTATCAGATAAATTTATTTATTTATTTATTTATTTAGAGACAGGGTCTCACCCTGTCACCCAGGTTGGTGCCCAGTGGCATGATCCCAGCTCACTCTATCCTCTGCCTCCTGGACTCAAGCGATCCTCCCACCTCAGCCTCCCAAATAGCTGTGACTACAAGTGGGTACCACCATTCTCAGATCATTTTTGTATTTTTTTTTTTTTTTTTTTTTTTGGAGAGATGAGGTTTTGCCCTGTTGCCCTGGTGAGTCTCAAACTCCCAGGCTCAAGTGATCCACCTGCCTCAGCCTTCCAAAATGCTGGGATTACAGGCGTGAGCCACTGCACCTAGCCAGATAAATTTAACAGAGATTGAAATAATTAAAAAGAATCAGGCGGAAACTCTGAAGTTCAAAGATGCAATTAATATATTCAAGAATGCATCAGAGTCTCTTAATAATAGAATTCATCAAGCAGAAGAAAGAATTAGTGAGCTTGAAGATAGGCAAGCTGAAAATACACTGATATGGTTTGGCTCTGTGTCTTCACCCAAATCTCACTTTGAATTGTTATAATCCCCACATGTCATGGGAAGGACCTCGTGAAACATAATTGAATCATGGGAGCCAGTTTTTCTCATGCTGTTTTCATGATAGTAAATAAGTCTCATGAGAAGTGATGGTTTTATAAAGGGGAGTTCTCCTACACATCCCCTCTTGCCTGCCACCATGTAAGATGTGACTTTGCTCTTCATTTGCCTTCCCCCGTGGTTGTGAGGCCTCCCCAGATATGTGGAACTGTGAGTCAATTAAACCTCTTTCCTTTATAATTTACCCAGTACTGGGTATGTCTTTATTAGCAGCATGAGAACAGACTAATACAATAAATTGGTACTGGGTACCACTAGTGGGACAGTGTTATAAAGATGCCCAAAAATACGGAAATGACTTTGTAACTGGGTAACAGGCAGAAGTTGGAACAGTTTGGAGGGCTCAGAAGAAGATATGAAAATGTGGGAGAGTTTGGAACTTCCTAGAGATTTGTTGAATGGCATTAACCAAAATGTTGATAGTGATATGGACAACAAAGTCCAGGTTGAGGTAGTCTCAGATAGCAATGTGAAACTTGTTGGGAATTGGAGCAAGGGTGACTACTGTTATGCTTTAGCAAAGAGACTGGTGGCATTTTGCCCCTGTCCTAAAGAACTACGGACCTGTGAACTTGAGAGAGATGATTTAGGGTATCTGGCAGAAGAAATTCCTAAGCAGCAAAGCATTCAATTGGAAGCGGAACACAAAAGTGTGAAAAATTTGCAGTCTGACAATGCAGCAAAAAAAAAAAAAAAAAAATTTCTGGAGAGAAATTCAAGCCAGTGGCAGAAATTTGCATAAGTAACAAGGAGCCAAATATTAATCACCAAGATAATGGATAAAATGTCTGTAGGGCATGTCAGAAACCTTTGCAGCAGCCCCTCCCTTCACATGCCCAGTGGCATAGAAGGAAAAAAATGGTTTTCTGGGCTGGGCCCTGGGCCCCCCTGCTGTGTGCAGCCTAGGGACTTGGTGCCCTGTGTTCCAGCTGCTCCAGCTGTAGCTAAAAGGGGCCAAAGTACAGCACTCAGGCCATGGTTTCAGAAGGTGCAAGCCCCAAGCTTTGGCAAGCTTCACATGGTGTTGACCCTGCAGGTGCACAGAAGTCAACAATTGAGATTTGGGAACCTCCACCTAGATTTCAGAGAATATATGGAAACACCTGATGTCCAGGCAGAAGTTTGCTGCAAGAGTGCGGCTCTCATGGATATCCTCTGCCAGGGAAGAACAGAGGGAAATGTGAGATTGGAGTCCCCACACGGAGTCCCCACTGGGGCACTGACTGGTGGAGCTATGAGAAGAGGGCCACCATCCTCCAGACTCCAGAATGGTAGATCCACTGACAGCTTGCACTATGCACCTGGAAAACCCACAGACAATGCCAGCTTGTGGAAGCAGCTGGCAGGGGGTTGTTCCCTGCAAAGCCACAGGGGTGGAGCTGACCAAGGCTGTGAGACCCCACCTCTTGCATCAGCATGCCCTGGATGTGAGACAAAGAGTCAGAGGAGATCATTTTGGAACTTTAAGGTTTAGTGAATTGATTTCAGACTTGCATGGGGCCTGTAGCCTCTTTGTTTTGACCAATTTCTCCCATTAGAAATGGGTGTATTTATCCAATGCCTGTACCCCCATTGTATCTAGGAAGTAACTAACTTGCTTTTGATTTTACAGGCTCATAGGTGGAAGGGATTTGCCTTGTCTCAGATGAAACTTTGGACTAGGGATTTTTGAGTTAATGCTGAAATGATTTAAGGCTTTGGGGGACTGCTGGAAAGGCATGATTGGTTTTGAAATGTGAGAACATGAGATTTGGAAGGGGTCAGAGGCAGAATGATATGGTTTGGCTCTGTGTCCCTACTTACCTGTAAAACTTGGTAAATTGCCTTAATTGTGTGCTAACTGCAGCCAAATTTAGCCCTCTCAGTTAAGGACACAGTTCCACATGTCCCCAGGCCTTACCAATTGCGAAGCCAGCAAGTCAAAGAGTTTTCAAAACCCAAAAAGCAATTTGTAATCTCAAAACACTTAGCAAATCTTGCAGCTGACCTGCATTTTACCAATAGTTTTTAGGGCTGTTTTTATTTCTTAAAGATTAAAGTCATATGAACTGAAAGGTACCACAGCTTTTAACTTCCCTTTAAAAAATATTAGATCTAAGTGCTTGTCCTTCTTTATGCCCAATTAATTAGAGCTCTTTTTACAGACATCACACACAGTACACACACAGACAGGCAGAAGAAAACCCATGCACTGGGTGGGACTCTTTAAGAGACAGTGCTAGGAAAACATGCAGATATCAAACCAGAAAGAAACTTATTCCCTAAGACAGGATTGCTAAACAAAGCCTTGCCACCAAAGCTACAAGCCATGTCCTCAGGACGTAAAACAGCATGGAGCCTTGATTTCACAACCAAAACTTGACAGAAAATATAAACAGTGATAGTTGGTGGGGCTGGCCTAGCAAAACATCTTCTGAAAGAAAAAAAAAAAAAAACTTTAAAAGTTAACTTGCAGATGGGGTAGAGAAGGGGAAAGAAAAGAAACAGTTTAAAACTGCCTGGGGAAGAAGCTTATTCTTTTTTTTTTTTTCTTATATTTTTTATTTTTATTTTTTTTAAAGACGGGATTTCACCATATTGGTCAGGCTGGTCTTGAACTCCCGACCTTAGGTGATCCACCCACCTTGGCCTCCAAAGTGCTTGGATTACAGGCGTGAGCCACCACGCCCGGCCAAAGCTTATTCTTATGCAAGTGCTTCCTCCATCAGGGAGAAAAGTTTGATTACTTTCTGATAGAGCTAAATCTCTTGCTCAGGGAATGGAAGGCTCCAATATCTCATGGCAGGAAACACTAGCCGGCCACCACCAGTGCCTTGGGCCATATGTCCAAGCCCAGCAGGGAGTGGTTGGGGGGGTGGAGGGTAGCCGCTGCTCACCAGTCAGTCCCAAAAAAGGAAGGAAAAGGCCATGAAAAGACCTGGAGCAATGAGGGGTGAAGGCATGGTTTCCCCCACCCTCAGAAGTCTGAGGATGAAAAGGCTTAGAAGCAACAGTGAGAGGTTTTTAGTTTCCATTTCACTTACCACTTCTCAAACCCTATGGTGGGCGCCAAAAATGTTGCAGGATTTTTCCTTAGTTCAGCTAAAGATGGTGTCCTTGTCTGTCCCACAGCCAGAAAAATTTAGGCTGAGAGACTGAAGGGTGAGTAAAGCAGAGTTTTACTGGGTAAAAAAGAAGAAAAGGGGGAAACAGGGACTTTTTCTAGGAAAGAGTCCCTGTTAGAGTGCTTCCTGCCTGCCATTTGAATCCCAGGTTCCACACAGGTAGAGTCTCATTATGCGCCACTCTCATGATAACCTGAAATCAAGAAACAGACAGACTCCAATATGATAACAGATGGAGACCTCAACACCCAACTTACAACATTGGACAGATCATCCTGACAGAAAATCAACAAAGAAACATCAGACTTAATCTGTGCTGTAGATCTAATGGTCCTAATAGATATTTCCAGAGCATTTCATCCAATGGCTGCAAAATATACATTATTCTGTTCAGCACAGGGAACATTGTCAAGGATAGGCCACATATTATGCTACAAAACAAGTCTTAAAAAAAAAAAAAGAAATTATGTTGCGTATCCTCTTTGACAACAATAAAATAAAACTAGAAATCAATAACAAGGAATTTTGGAAACTATACAAATATATGGAAATTAAACAATATGCTCCTGAATGACCAGTGGATCAATGAAGAAATTGAGAAGAAAATTAAACATTTCTTGAAAAAATGATAATGAAAACAAAATATACCAAACCTATGGGAAACAGCCAAAACAGTACAAAGAGAAAATTTTATACCTAGAAGTGCCTACATCAAAAAAGAAAAAAAAATACTTCAAATAAACAACCTAATGATGCATCTTAAAGAACAATAAGCAAGAGCAAACCAAACCCAAAACTACTGGAAGAAAGAAAGCATAAGGATCAGAGCAGAATGAATGAAACTGAAATGAAGAAAACAATAAAAAAGATCAATAAATTGAAAAGTTAGCTTTCTGAAGAAATGAACAAAATCAACAAAACTTTAGCCAGACTAATTCTGAAAAAAAGAGAGAAGACCCAAATAAATAAAATCACAGATGAAATGGGGGACGTGTTCTTCTACAATTGATACCACAGAAATTTAAAGGGTCCTTAGTGGCTACCATGAGCAACCATATACCAATACATTGGAAAATCTAGAAGAAATGGATAAATATCTAGACATATACAGCCTACCAAAATTGAACCACAAAGAAATCCAAAATCTGAACAGACCTATAACATGAAATGACATCAAAGCTGTAATAAAAATTGTCTCGGCAAAGAGAAGCCCAGACTCCAATAGCTTCACTGCTGAATTTTACCAAACATTTTAAGATGTTTGCTAATTACCAATTCTATTCAAACTACTTTTTAAAAAAATAGAGGAGCAGGGAATACTTCCAAACTCATTCTGTGAGTCCAGTATTACTCTGATATCATAACTAAACCAAGACACATTTTAAAAAAAGATAACTATAGGCCAAGATCCCTGATGAATACTGATGCAAAAATCCTCAACAAAATACTAAGACATCAAATTCAACAACACATTAAAAAGAGTATTCAAGCCAGGTGTGGTGGCTCCTGCCTATAATCCTACCTTTAGGAGACCAAGATGGGAGGATCACTTGAGTCCAGGAGTTTGAGACTAGCCTGGTTTTGTAGAGACACTGTCTCTACAAAAAATAAAAAGTTATCTAGGCATGGTGGTGCATGCCTGTTCTCAACTACTTGGGAGGCTGAGGTGGGAGGGTTGCTTATGCTTGGGAGGTCAAGGCTGAAATAAGCTACATTTGCACCATGGCACTTCAGCCTGGACAAAAGAGTGAGACCCTGTCTCAAAAAAATAAATTTGCAAATAAATAAATAAATATAAAGAACATTCATCACGACCAAGCAGGATTTATCCCAGGAACACAAGGATAGCTTAACATATGTAAATCAATCAATGTGATAGATCCTAGCAACAGAATGAAGGAAAAAATCTATATGATCATTTCAATCAGTGCTTAAAAAACATTTGATAAAATGCAACATCCCTTCATGATAAAATCCCTCAAAAAACTGGGCCTAGAATGAATTTACCTCAACATAATAAAAGCCATATATGACAGAAAAAACTGGACCTAGAATGAACCTAGCTCAACATAATAAAAGCCATATATGACAGACTCACAGTAAGTATTCTACTGAATGGAGAAAAACTGAAAGCCTTTCCTCTAAGATCTGGAACATGACAAGGATGCCCACTTTCACCACTGTTATTCAACATAGTACTGGAAGTCCTACCTAGAGCAATCAAACCAGAGAAATAACTAAAGACCATTCAAATATGAAGGGAAGAAGTCAAATTATCCTTGTTTGCAGCTGATATATGATATTATATTTGGAAAAATCTGAAGCTTCCACCAAAAAACTATTAGAACTGATAAACAAATTCAGTAAAGTTGCAGGATACAAAATCAACATACAAAAATCAGTCGCATTTCTATATGACAACAGTGAACAGTCTGAGAAAGAAATCAAGAAATTAATACCATTTACAATAGCTACAAATAAAATTAAATACCTAGGAATTAACTGAAGAAGTCAAAGTTCTCTATAATAAAAACTATCAAGCATTGATGAAAGAAATTGAAGAGGACACACAAAAAAAAGGAAAGATATTCCATGTTCACAGATTGGAAGAATTATTTTGTTAAAATTTCCATACTACCTAAATCTATCTATAGATTCAGTGCATTCCTTATGAAAATATCAATGACAGTCTTCACAGAAATAGAAAAAAAAATCCTAAAATTTATACAGAACCACAAAAGTTCCAGAATAGCCAAAATGATCCCGAACTAAAAGAACAAAACTGAAAGGATTACATTACCTGACTTCAAATTACACTACAAAGCTGTAGTAACTAAAACAGCATGATGCTGACATGAAAACAGCCACATGGGCCAATGAAACAGAATAGAGAACCCAGAAACAAATTCGAACATCTGCAGTAAACTCATTTTCAATGAAGGTGCCAAGAATGTACATTGGGGAAAGGACAATCTCTTCAATAAATAGTGCTGGGAAAACTAGACACCCATATGCAAAAGAATGAAACTAGCCTTCTATCTCTCATCATATACAAAAAATCAAATAAAACTGGATTAAAGACATAAATCTAAGACCTCAAACTATAAAACTCCTAAAACAAAATATTGGAGAAACTCTACAGGACATTGGAGTGAGCAAAGATTTCTTGAGTAATACCCCACAAGCACAGGCAACCAAAGCAAAAATGGACAAAGAGGCTCATATCAAGTTAAAAAGCTTCTGCACAGCAAGGAAACAATCAACAAAGTGAAGAGACAACCCATAGAATAGGAGAAAATATTTGCAAACTATCCATCTGACAAGGGATTAACGACCAGAATATCAAAGGAGCTTAAACAACTCAGTAGGTAAAAAATCTAATAATCCAGTTAAAATGGGCAGAAGATCTGAATAGACATTTCTCAAAAGAAGACAAATGGCAAACCAGTATATGAAAAGGTGCTAAACCTCATTGTTCCTCAGAGAAATGTAATTCAAAACTATAATGAGATATCATCTCACTCCAGCTAAAATGGCATTTATCCAAAATACAGGAAATAACAAAGGCTGGCAAGAATGTGGAAAATAGGGAACCCCTGTACACTGTTGGTGGCAATGTGAATTAGTACAACCACTATGAAGAACAGTTTGGAGGTTCCTCATAAAACTAAAAATAGAGCTACCATATGATCCAGCAATTCTATTTCCAGGTACGGTGGTGCATGCCTGTAATCTCAGCTACTTGGGAGGCTGAGGCACAAGAATTGCCTGAACCCAGGAGGCAGAGGTTGCAGTGAGCCAAGATTGCACCACGGCCTTCCAGCCTGGGTGACAGAGTGAGATTCCATCTCAAAATAAAACAAAACAACAACAACAACAACTACAGTGGATAATTGGATTGTTTGTAATACAAAGAAAGGATTAATGCTTGAGGTGATGGATACCCCATTTATCCTTATGTGATTATTATGGCCTGTATTAAAATATCTCAGGTACCCCATAAATATATATATATACTATATCCCCACAAAAATTAAAATCTAATTTTTTGTAATTTCATCTAATTTTAGTGAGTGGATGTGCATTGGGGTGTGTCTGAGTGTATGTGTGAGTGTGTGTGTGTGTGTGTGTGTGTGTGGAGAGAGAGAGAGAGAGAGAGAGGGAGAAAGTGGATCTTGCTCTGTCACCAAGGCAGTGGCTCAGTCATGGCTCACTGCAACCTTGACCTCCTAAGATCAAGAGATCCTCTCCTCTTAGCCTCCTAGGTAGCTGGGTCTACAGTGCATGCCACCACGCCAGGCTAATTTTATTTACTTATTTATTTTTTGTAGAGACTGAGTTTCACTATGTTGCTCAGGCTGGTCTTGAACTCCTGGGCTCAAGCTAGCCTCCCATCTGAGC
This sequence comes from Alouatta palliata, assembly GCA_004027835.1. Taxonomy (NCBI): domain Eukaryota; kingdom Metazoa; phylum Chordata; class Mammalia; order Primates; family Atelidae; genus Alouatta; species Alouatta palliata. The sequence continues at coordinate 10,959 of PVKV010018873.1, forward strand.
CTCCTAAAGTGTTGAGATTATAAAGATGAGCCACTGTACATTTATATTTTTTAATGTTGCAAGGTTCTTTGAACTGGCTACATCATAGGCCATACCCTAAGTCGAGCCATGGTGACCCCCATGACCCACGCCTACACCTCTGGATGGCCTTCCAGAATTAGAAAATCTGAAGTAGCTGAAAGACCATGAAAAGGGGAAGAATGATCAACCCTTGCGGGCCCTAATTAACTTGAGACATTCTTCTATTGTTTCTTATTCCTGCCTCAATTGGATAAGGCAACTGGACTTTATAACCAACCTTGTCAACCTTGTGACTCCAGACCCACTCACAGCTTGCAAAAACCACCCTAAACTGTAACTTCTATAACTTTCCACTGCCTACCCCAAACCTATAAAGCCAAGTCCTATCCCACTGCCCTCCACTGACTCTCTTTTTGCACTCAGATTGCTGGCACCCAGGTGAATAAACAGCCATGTAGCTCATACAAAGCCTGTTTGAGGGGGTCTCTTCATTCGGAGAATGTGTTTTAACAAATGCATTTTTAATTTATATTTTTAAGTTAAAATGTTTTATATATATATAATATTTCTCTCTATAACCAGCTCTTTTGATTAATATTTACCAGTTTCTGTCTCTTTGGTTAAGAGAACTTCTATTCTTTCTGTCAAAATATTCATGTTATTTAATTCAATTATTAGACGTACATCTAGGCCAGGTGCGGTAGCTCAAACCTGTAATCCCAGCACTTTGGGAGGCCAAGGCAGGTGAATCATTTGAGCTCAGGAGTTCAAGACCAGCCTCTCCAACATGGTGAAACCCCATCTCTACTAACAATACAAAAATTAGCAGGCCATGGTGGCAGGCGTCTGTAATCCCAGCTACTTGGGAGGCTCAGACAAGAGAATCACTTGAGCCTGGGGGGCAGATGTTGCAGTGAGCCGAGACTGAGCCACTGCACTCCAGTCTGGGTGACAGAGTGAGACCCTGTCTCAAAAAAAAAAAAAAATGTACATCTAGGAATTTATTCAAAGAAAATAATCATTTATGTTCATTAATATAGATGTGTGTGTGTATGTGTGCGTGTGTGTTCACATTGGCATTGATTATAGTAGCAAAACTCTAAAAGCCTCCTAAAATGTCCATCAACAGAGGTGTGTTATAATGGAATACTATGCAGAACCATCAAAAGTAAAATAGGTCTACATATAATGAGAAGAAAATGTTCAGGTTATTTTGTTAAGTGGTAAGTGAAAGTGCTGGGGAAAAAGAACAGACTGTAAATTTTTCTGACTTGAATGTTGAAAATTAAGAATGCCTTCTATAACTTTAAGTTATAATATCATTTTTGAAACTCTAATGACGAGTTTGGACTTTGTAAAAGAAGAAGAATTCTCTGAGAGGAAGCATACCAAAACTTGCCAGCACACAAGAAGCACTTCGGATCTGCAGACAGAAAGAGTGGACAACCACAGGCCTCTTCTCTTGCCTCTATAGTGTGTTTATTTATAAAGCAGGAAAGCCAAGTCAAGCCAAGTTTGAAAGACAACAATCATCTTTCAAAATAATTTATCTTAGTACACTCTTTGTCTTCGAGTTTTGTGTACACCAAATATTTGTTTTCTCACTGCCTACTTTAAGAATTTATTAATTTGAATTATTGGGTTGTCAAGGAAAAGATTTAATCTTATCTAGCTTTAGAAAGCAAAACTTTTTTTTTTTTGAGACGAGGTCTCATTCTGTCACCCAGGCTGGTGTGCAGTGGCACGACCACTGCTCACTACAGTCTCAACCTCCCAGGCTTAAGCAATCCTCCCACTGTAGACTCTAGAGTAGGTGGGACTACAGGCATGCGCCACCATGCCCAGCTAATTTAAAAAATTTTTTTGCAGAGAAGGGGGCAGTCTCACTATGGTGCCAGGACTGATCCTGAACTCCTGGGCTCAAGTGATCCTCCCACTTTGGCCTTCCAAAAAGGAAAATTCTTTACTAACTTAGGATTTAATATGAACCATTAAAAAAAAAAGAGCTCTGAAAATAATCACATCTAGATTTGTTTTTTAATTTGTAAAGTAAAAAGGTCAGATCATGGTATTCTTTCTCACAGTATCAGTTTTCTATACAGCTGTTTTTTTGTTATTTGGCAATGATCTTATTTCTATTTTAGATAAATCAACAGACTTTTCTAAGCTCAATATTCAACATGTGGCTACAATTCATTCAGTTTTTAGCCATCTGAAGATCTATCTGGCTGAAATAATTTTTAAATTCCTAAATTTGTTCCAGGGGGTTTTCTAATAGTAATTCATCCTATATTTAAGATATTTTGCTCTTTATAATTGGGAGTAAGCTGTAATCTTAAAAGGAAGGTGGTTAAGGCCAGGCACCATGGCTCATGCCTGTAATCCCAGCACTTTGAAAGGCCAAGGTGGGTGGATCACCTGAGGTGGAGAGACCAGTCTAATCAACATGGAGAAATCCCACCTCCACTAAAAATACAAAATTAGCCAGGCATGATGGTGTACGCCTGTAGTCCCAGCTATTCAGGAGGCTGAGGCAGGACAATCGCTTGGACTTGGGAGGCAGAGGTTGCAGTGAGCCAAGATCATGCCACTGCACTCCCGCCTGGGCAACATAGTGAGACTCCGTTTCAAAAAAAAAATAAAAAAAGAAGGCAGTTAATGAGAGAATTTCAAGTTCACAAGTGTCTCATTGGTCTTTCTAGCTGCCTACTTCATGGGCAAAAATTAGATCCTTGTTCGTGGATAGGAAATAAAGGAGAAAAATAGGGAAGTCCAGAAGACTCTTCAAGACCGAAAAAAGTCTTTAAGTATGAAGCCAGGCTGTCCTGAAATGGAGTTAGACATCAGTTGTGGATCGAATCGTGACCCCTAAACCCAAATTCATTATGCTAAAGTCCTAACCCTCAATATCATTATATTTGGAGAGAGGGTCTTTAATGAGGTAACAAGGTTAAGTGAGGACACAGGGGTATGGCCCTAATCCAATTTGACTGGTGTTGCTACAAGAAGAAAGATACTGAGGATGCACATGCACAGAGAAGAGGCCGTGTGAGGACACAGAAAGCAAGCAGCCATCTGCAAGCCAAGAAGAGAGGCCTTAGGAGGCAACCAACCTGCTGACACCCTGATCTTGGACTTTCAGCCTCCAAAACTATGAGAAAATAAATTTCTGCTGTTTAAGCTACCCAGTTTGTGGTATTTTGTTGTGGCATCCCTAGCAAGCCAATACAACATCTGAAGCATTTAAATCACCAATATTTTAAAGCCACAGATAAATGCCTGCCAATGCATGGTGGCTCACGCCTGTAATCCCAGCACTTTGGAAGGCTGAGACAGGTGGATCACCTGAAGTCAGGAGTTTAAGACCAGCCTGGCCAACATGGCAAAACCCCATCTCTACTAAAAATACAAAAATTTAGCCGGGTGTGGTGGCGCACGCCTATAGTCCTAACTACTCAAGAGACTGAGGCGGGAGGATTGCTTAAACCCAGGAGGTGGAGGCTGCAGTGAGCTGAGATGGTGCCACTGCACTCTAGCCTAGCACTTTGAGACTCCATCTCAAAAAAAAGAAGGAAGGAAGGAAGAAAGGGAGGGAGGGAGGGAGGAAAGGAGGGAAGGAGGGAGGGAGGGAGGGAAGGAAGGGAAAAAATTTCTTACAAGTGATACAACAGAAAGTAATTAATTGAAGTCTATAATAAACTGGTTCTATACACAATCGAAAGTAGAATGACCATGGGTCTGGATGCTTTAATGACAACACCGTTGTTGAGTTGACTGCTCCAGAACTGAGCCCTCTTCAGAGCTATCATTGTAGTCACTATGGACTAAAACTGATCCAGAAAAGATACGAGGAAATCAGAGGAATTATATTTCCTCTATGCACTGCTGTTATATCTAGTATTGGCCTGACTAGACTTTCTTCTTTGATGGAGACAGTCAGGGGTCTCTATTCTGTGTCTACTTACTTTCCAAAACTATAGGACAGTCAGGTGTGGTGGTTCATGCCTATAATACCAGCACTTTGGGAGGCCAAGGCAGGACGATTGCTTGAGCCCTGGAGTTCAAGATTGGCTTGGGCAACAAAGCAAGACCTCATCTCTACTAAAAACTTAAAAATTTGCTGGACATGGTGGTGCACACTTGTAGTTACAGCTTCTCAGGAGGCTGAGATGGGAGAATCACTTGAGCCTGCCTGGGCAGTCAAGGGTGCAGTGAGCTGGGATTGCATCACTGCACACCAGCCTGGGCAACACAGCAAGACCCTGTCTCAAAACAAAAAACGATGAGAAAAAACTACGAGACATACAAAAATTGTTTATCAATATTTTTGTAATTGTGTAAGAGTCACTTATCTGAAGTTATTGAACACAAAATCTGACAATGGCACACTCACTGCTTCAATTACATTCACTCTCTTTGTCTCTTGACCTTTTGATAATTAAAATTCATTTCGTATATTTGCTGATTATAAAGTTACTGATGATATGTGCCAATTTCAACCACATTCATTTCCTAACCCATGACTTTTCTTCCACTGCTCTATGAATTTCAGAATAACTGAAATTCTCAAGGACTATGTGTTAGGTATAATACCCTTTCGTTAAAAAAGTTGTATCTTGCTTCAGTTTATCCTCCCCAATCTCAATCTCAGAAAGCTAAATGAAAATACATTCTGGCTCTTTATTTTGGCTTTTAAAAATTACACACATCAGATATTTTCAGTACACGCACACACACACACACACACACACACACACACACTCCAGTAGGTCTCATTCTTTTTTATCTTCTCTTTCACATGTCCCTTTACACTCTTCATTAAAGAACCTAAACCACATTATAAGTCAAGCTCACTCTTCCTTACTTTCCCTACCCTTGTCTCATCTCAAGGGGTTCATCTCTATCCATTCCTGCATTTGTCAATGCTGCAGTCTGTGGTCACATAGCTCCTAACCACCTCTTTGCAATGGAGTTCAATTTATTTCACTTCTGGGGGGACTTGTAAATTTCAGAATCACCACCTTCCCTCTCTGAACTATGTGCTTCCAGTTATATTGGTTTTGGGGAGAGAGGTGAAGCAAGTCAGGCTGCTCTGCTGTTTACAGCCTGTCTCTGAATTCTCTGCCCACTGCACCCATAACACTACTAACATGAGGCTGAAGAATGCCTAACAGTTTTCTGAAAATTTAAGAAAAAGCTAGAGTGAATTACAGTGTAAGAAAAGCATAGAACTGGCCGGGTGCAGTGGCTCATGCCTGTAATTCAGTACTTTGGGAGGCTGAGATGGGTGGATCACCTGAGGTCAGAAGTTTGAGACCAGCATGACCAACCTGGTGAAACAGCATCTCGAAAGAAAGAAAGAAGAGAAAAGAGAAAAGAAGGAAGGAAGGAAGGAATGAGGAAAGGAAGGAAGGAAGGAATGAGGAAAGGAAGGAAGGAGAGAAAGAAAGAAAGAGAAGAAAGAAAGAAAAGAAAGAAAGAAAGAAAGAAAGAAAGAAAGAAAGAAAAGAAAAGAAAGAAGGAAGGAAAGAAAAAGGGAAAGAGGGAAAGAATAGAACTAGGTATGATGGCATTTGCCTATAATTCCAGCTACTGGGGGTGCTGAGGCTGGAGGCTGAGGCTAAATTCCTGGCTTGAGCCCAGGAGTTCAAGAGCAGCCTGGGCAACACAGCAAGACCCTGTCTTGGGGAAAAAAAGGGCCCAACTGAGAAAAAAAAATTAAATAAAAGCACAGAACTGGTGCTATGGGTCCAAAGAAAAAGAAATTAGCCTTTCATATGGGTCTCCTAGGTGAGCACCACAGTTCCTAGGCTTGCTCTTACCTTGCTTCAAAGTTCACTCTGCACAAAGAGCTTCTTTATCCCTCTCAGTGAGATTATACACCTTGCCACTTTAGGAATGTCCTATTCCCTAACACAGGAGTGATGTACTTGTCCTAGACTCTGTGCCCTGTGTCCCACCACACCCTAGGGCAATTCATCTGAAGCTTTCCCAATTCATCTGAAAATTTCCCTAAATTTTCATTGTGTCTAGAATGACAGTACACAGAAACTTCAGCAGAATTGTTCAATTTTGGGGTACTCAAAGTATGCACACTTTTTTTTTTTTTTTTTGAGACGGAGTTTTGCTCTTGTTACCCAGGCTGGAGTGCAATGGCGCGATCTCGGCTCTCCGCAACCTCTGCCTTCTGGGTTCAAGCAATTCTCCTGCCTCAGCCTCCCGAGTAGCTGGGACTACAGGCACGTGCCACCATGCCCAGCTAATTTTTTGTATTTTTAGTAGAGACGGGGTTTCACCATGTTGACCAGGATGGTCTTGATCTCTTGACCTCGTGATCCACCCGCCTCAGCCTCCCAAAGTGCTCAGATTACAGGCGTGAGCCACCGCGCCCAGCAAGTATGCACACTTTCACAAAATATTTGCTAGCTTAGTGTGAAGCTATGCCTCCTTACTCCTGTGCAAATCTAGTAAACAAATTTGCATGCATGCACATGCTTGCATATGCACACACATGCATCACACATACACCCATAGCACACATGTTCACACATTCATACATACTGATGTGTGTGCATATACACAGCACACATATATGAATGTACGCATATATACATGCCTGCATGTGCATGTATGCACAGTACCATACCTTTCAAAAACCAGAACTAATCAATCTCTCATCAATATCCTTAGCTACAGAACCTGTAGAAAATTATGGATTATAAATTTAGCTATTCTTTTACCTTTGACCAAATCAAATTCTTTTTTTTTTTTTTTTTTTTGAGACAGAGTCTCACTTTTTTCCCAGGCTGGAGCACAGAGGCATCATTTCGGCTCACTGCAACCTCCGCCTCCTGGTTCAAGCCATTCTCTCACCTCAGCCTCCTGAGTAGCTGGGACTACAGGTGTGTGCCACCACTCCTGGGTAATTTTTGTATTTTTAGTAGAGATGGAGTTTCCCCATGTTGGCCGGCTAGTCTGGAACTCCTGACCTCAAGTGATCTGCCTGCCTGGGCCTCCCAAAGTGCTGGGATTGCAGGCGTGAGCAACTGCACCGGCCTCCACATCAAATTCTTACGCTGGGTATTCACCCTAATTAAACCATGAAAGAGGAGGATGAAATTGTTTTCTTTTTAATATCTCTATACAGGTCAATCTTGAGGCCAGGGATAGAATTTATGATTTCATTTCTACCATCAATAGATAAAAAGTCCGAGTTTTCTAACAAGAACATCTATATAATTATGTGATTATAGGCATGCATAAACATTTAATATACATACATTAAAGTGACCAAATCAGAGGTGTATATTTCAATAAATGTTTACATATATAAACCACCCTGTGGTCACTACCCAGGTCATAATATAGAATATTATGATCACCTAGAAGGTTCCTTTGCACCTTTCCCAGTTAATACCACCAATTTCTCCACTCCCCAAGTTTTTGACTTCTAACACTATGAATTAAGTTTGTATATTTTTGAACTTTATATAAAGTTAATCACACAGAATGTGCTTTTCATGCCTGGCTTTTTTTTACTCAATGTAATGATTTAGAGATTAATCCATGTTGTAGTATATATTAGTAATTCATTCTTTTTTTGTTGCTATGTAGTATTCCATTATGTAAATATACTACAATTTTTTCACCCATTCTCCTATTTGCAGACATTTAAGTGGTTTTCAATGTGGGCCTATTACAACTAAATCTATTACAAACATTCTTGTGCCTATTTTGTTGGATATATGCACTAATTTCTATTGCATATATAGCTACAAGTAGAATTGCTCCTAGAATAGGTATGTAGAAACTATTCAGCAGGTTTCCAACTTGGTTTAATCAACTCACACTCTACCAGCAATGTATGAAAGTCCCAGATGCTCTATCATCTTACTAACACTCAATATTATCAGCCTTCTAATCGTTAGTACATTCTAGTGGGACATACATGTCCCTGATAGTGATATTTAGGATCTTTTCATAGGCGTGGAGGCCATTTAGATGTCCTCTTATGTGAAGGGCCTGTGCCAACTTTCTTCTCTGCCCTTCTCCCACTGAGCCTATTTTTAATTAGGTTGTTGTTCACTCACATTATTAAAATTGTACTTATTTGTGATATATTTTAAGAAACTAAATACAGTCATCCTTGGGTTTACAGGGTATCGGTTCCAGGACTCCTGTGTATACCAAAATCTGCACATGCTCAAATCCCACTGTAGGCCCTGTGCATATCTGAAGTCAGTCCTCCATGTAAGTGGATTTTGAGTCCTTCCAATACTGCATTTTTTATCTGTGTTACATTGAAAAAGAAATCTGCATATAAGTGAACCAATGCAGTTCAAACCTGTGTTATTCAAGGATCCACTAAACTGTGATTTTTAAAAGCTATTTTTATGAATTGTTACTCATTACATTTACTATGAATGTTAAATAATCAAAATGATAATCCCTAATGTCTTTCACTATGATATAGTCTGAGGAGTCACTCAAGAAAGGATTTAATTTTCCCTTAGCTAGATTTAGAAAAAAATGATACTGAGTCACAAAGATTGAGGTAGATTGAAGTTTACCAGCATCAACTGGTCATTAGCATCAGCCAAAAAGAAAACTCAGCCTGAATCAGCGAATGTGTGAAACATACAACAATAATCTGTGATAGAATGAGGGATTGAAAGATTATGAAAAATAGAGGACAAGATTATTACCAAAGCTATAAAAGGTTATTAATGGGCAATGTATTATAATTAGGATTAGGAAGAGATGGTATTTTAGATTAATCATAAAGATGACCAGGCCGGGCACAGTGGCTCACACCTGTAATCCCAGCACTTTGGGAGGCTGAGGCAGGTGGATCATCTGAGGTCAGGAGTTCAAGACCAGCCTGACCAATATGGTGAAACCCAATCACTACTAAAAGAAATGCAAAATTAGCTAGGCATGGTGTTGTATGCCTGTAATCCCAGCTACTTAGGAGGCTGAGGCAGAAGAATCGCTTGAACCCAGGAGGAGGAGGCTGCAGTGAGCCGAGATCGTATCATTGTGCTCCAGCCTAGGCAACAGAGCAAGACTCTGTCTCAAAAAAAAAAAAAAAAAAAAAAAAAGATGACCGTAATTATTCCTCTTCCAATATACACACTCCTTTGCAATGAGACTTTGCAGCTCCTCCTATCAAGAGGAGGAGTCAATTTTCCCTCTCCTTGAATTTGGGCTGGCCTTGTGACTTGCTTTAGCTAATAAAATCTGTTGAGGTGATCCTGTGCCAATTCCAATCTTGGACCTCAAGACACCTTGCAGGCTTCCACTGGCTCTCTTAGAACCCTATCCAGTCGCTATGGGAATAAGTCTAGGCTAGACCCACATGGTGCACTGAAGATTATCTCAGGTAAGAAATACTCTGCCAGAAGATCCTGAGATATGCATGGAGACGAGTTTGAGAGGTTATAAATTGCATTGCAATTTACAAAGGAAAGCATTTGAGGCTGGGTTTGGTGGCTCACGCATGTAATCCCAGCACTTTGGGAGGCTGAGGCAGGTGAATCACTTGAGGTCAGGAGTTTGAGACCAGCCTGGCCAAGACGACGAAACCCTGTCTCTACTAAAAATACAAAAATTACCTGGGAGTGGTGGCACACAGCTGTAGTCCCAGCTACTAAGGAGGCTGAGGCAGGAGAATCACTTGAACCTGGGAGGCAGAGGCTGCAGTGAGCTGAGAATGTGCCACTGCACTCCAGCCTGGGTGAAATAATGAGACTCCATCTCAAAAAAAGAAAAAAAAAATTACTTGAGGTCAGGAATTTGAGAAAGCATTTGAGTATCAACAAGAGCAAGAAAAATTCTGCTCACCTTTTTACAAATGCATTTTTGTCAAAGCCTAAAATCCTTGCCTGCCTGCCAAACAGTTTAGCTTTACTAATACCGTCATTTTATTGTATTATAATAGGATTTGTTTTGATAATTGTTTAGATAATTTGTTGTATTTTGTACATATTACCTTATACCAGTTAGTAGAAAATAGAAAGAGTGAAAGTACTCTTATAATGACAATGCAATTGGGAGCAAGATGGACTCATTAAGTTTGCCAAAAGCAATAGTCAGCTGGGCACAGTAGCTCATGCTTGTAATCCCAACACTTTGGGAGACTGACGCAGGATTGCCTGAGCTCAGGAGATGGAGACCAGCCTGGGCAATATTGTGAGAACTCATCTCTAATAAAAATAAAAAAAATAGCTGCGTGTGATGCGTGCACCTGTAGTCTCAGTTACCTTGGAGGCTGAGGCAGGAGGATCACCTGAGTCCAGGAGGTTGAGGCTGCAGTGAGCCATGATCACATCACTGCACTCCAGCCTGGACCACACAGCGAGATCATATCTCAAACAAACAAAACAGCCAACCAAACAAAACCCAAAAGCAATAGTCATTTGTTTCAACCTAATGTTTACTGGACTAAAGATGATCTACTGTGTACTCAATAATTAAGGAAAAATAGCAAAATTAAAGAACATGAGAAATACACCAGATTAACTCAACTCTTGCTCAAAAACTTCACTCAAATGATAGTAAAGGAATTTTTAATGTAACCCAAAAGAAAAAGAGAGGATAGCAGAAACAAGACACAAACACATCATTAGAAGATGAAAAGCCTATTGATTACTTGTTGATCTCTACCCCGGAGAAACTCTGCACACAGTGGAATGGACAAGAATGTTTAAAACATTGTTTTTAAGAGTAAAAAATAGAAACAACCTGAAGATATATCAAAAACAGAATGATCAGTTGGGCATAGTGACTCATGCCAATAATCCCAGCACTTTGGGAGGCTGGAGTGGGAGGACTGCTTGAGCCCAAGAGTTCAAGACCAGCCTGGGCAACATAGCCAGATTTCATCTCTACAAAAAAAAAAAAAAAAAAATTAGGCAAGGTGGAGTGTGCCTAGCTAATTCAGAGGGTAAGGTAGGAGTATCACTTGACCCCAGGAGTTAGAGGTTGCAGTGAGCTAGAATCGTCCCACTGCACTCCACCCTGGCCACAGAGTGAGACTTTGCATTTAGAGAGAGAGAGAAGAAAGAATGATTACATTATGGTACACTTAAACAATGGAATATTATAAATTAGTAAAATTAATGGCACAGAACTAGGGTTAACAAACTGTGGCCCACACGCCACATTCTATACTCTGCTACCTATTTTTGTAAAAAAAAAGTTTTGTCAGAACAAAGTTTTATCTATTCATTTATATATTGAGTGGAGCTGCTTTTGTAGAACTGTGGAATGAAGTAGTTGCAACAAAGATGATCTGCCTTAAAAATCTGACATATTGCCGGCCACGGTCGTGCGTGCCTGTAGTCCCAACTACTAGGGAGGCTGAGGTGGGAGCATCACTTGAGCCCAGGAGTTCTGGGCTGCAATATGCTATGCTGATCGGGTGTCTGCACTAAGTTTGGCATCAATATGGTGACCTCCTGGTAGCGGGGGACCACCAGGTTGCCTAAGGAGTGGTGAACCGGCCCAGGTCGGAAACAGAGCAGGTCAAAACTGCCGTGCTGATCAGTAGTGGGATCATGCCTGTGAATAGCTACTGCACTCCAGGCTAAGCAACATAGCAAGATCCTGTCTTTAAAAGAAAAAAAAAAATGAAAGAAAGAAAAATCTGACATATTTACCATCTGACCCTTTAAGAAAAAGTTTGTACTAGAGCTACACATCAACACAAACAGATCCCAGAAAAATAATACTGGGTTTAAAAAAAGCAAGTTTTTT
>PVKV010018873.1:22836-43704 GCA_004027835.1 Alouatta palliata
TCGGCTCACCGCAACCTCCGCCTCCTGGGTTCAAGCAATTCTCCTGCCTCAGCCTCCCGAGTAGCTGGGACTACAGGCACGTGCCACCATGCCCAGCTAATTTTTGTATTTTTAGTAGAGACGGGGTTTCACCATGTTGACCAGGATGGTCTCGATCTCTTGACCTCGTGATCCACCCGCCTCAGCCTCCCAAAGTGTGGTATTACAGGCGTGAGCCACCGCGCCCGGCCTAAAAAAAGCAAATTTTTTGGGTTCAATTCATTCACTTCAGAGGACAGTATTAAAAAAAAAAAAAGCAAGTTTTAAAGTTATAAAAAATCATGTTATGTAAAGTTTTAAAAGACACCCAAATTTATTGTTTAGAAATACATGTACATATATTAAAAGTATAAAGATACACATGACAATAATAAACTCCCAATTCAGGACAACGTTTATCTCTTTGGAAAAGAGAAAGAAAAGGGAATGTAAGCAGAGTGGGGTTTTAACTATTTGAAATATTTTATTGCTAAAGCAAGAGGGTGAATACAAGAATGTTTACTAAATTATTCTCTCTACCTTTTAAAATATGGCTGATATATTTCATAATTTTTTTCAGAGATGGGGTCTTGCTCTGTTACCCAGGCTGGCATGTAGTGGCACAATGATGGCTTACTGCACCCAGAAGCTCCAGAGCTCAAAATGATCCTCCTGCTTCAATCTCCTAAGTAGCTGGGACTATTGATGTGCATCACCAAATCTGGCTAATTTTTAAAAATTTTTTGGAGACACACAGTCTCTGTAGGCTGCACAGACTGGTTTGTGGCTCAAGCAATCCTCCTACCTCTATCTCCCAAAGTGCTGGGATTAGAGACATGAGCCACCATGCCTGGCCCATATTTCATAATTTTAAAACTCTTTGGTTGTACTAAAAAATGATGGAAAAAATAGATAGAAGAGTTGCGCTACAGATTCTATTTTCCAAAATTGGATGCAATAATATCTTCCATCCCAAGTGCTCTTCTTACAAAGTGAGTTTGACACTCCACCCATTGAGACGTGGGGTCTCTATTCACTCCCCTTGAAACCGAATGTGCTTTTGTGAATGTTTTAATCAAAAGAATATGATAGAAATGACACTGGCCAGGCATCATGGCTCACGCCTGTAATCCCAGCACTTTGGAAGGCAGAGGCAGGCGGGTCACTTGAGGTCAGGAGCTACATGGTGAAGCCCTGTCTTTACTAAAAATACACAAATAAGCCGGGCATGGTGGTGCATGCCTGTAATTCCAGCTATTTGGGAGGCTGAGGCAGGAGTATCGCTTGAACCCAGGAGGCAGAGGTTGCAATGAGCCGAGGTCACACCAGTGCACTCCAGCGTGGGCACTAGAATGAGACCCTGTCTCAAAAAAAAGAAATTACACTATGTGATTTTCAAAGCTAGGCCATACAAAGTCCTACAGCTTGCACTTTGCTCACTAGAATTCTCACCCTTCTTTGATGTCTTCAACCACCATTAAGCTGTCTGACTGCCCCTGAGGCGGCAATATTCTGTGAGAATGCCCAAACTAGCCTGCAGAGAGAGACCACATAGAAAGATCCTGAGACTTTTTTTTTTTAAGATGGGGTTTCACCATGATGGCCAGGCTGGTCTTGAACTCCTCACCTCAGGTGATCCATCCACCTTGGCCTCCCAAAGTGCTAGGATTACAAGCATAAGCCACCACGCCCGGCCGAGACTTCTTAAAGAAAGGAAGAAAGAGAGGAGAGAGAGACAGACAGACAGATAGAGAGAGGAAGAAAGAGAGAGGGGGGGGGAGGAGAGAGAGAGAGATTGAGAGAGACCTAGCTAGTTCCTAACTATCCTTGTCCTTGTTCTTCCAGTTTTGGCTCCATCTGGCATGAGATATTGGCATGAGAGACCTTGAGCCAGATTCAGGCTTTTAAACTGAGCCATTTCTGAATAGCTGCTCCACAGAATCTGTAAGAGATAGTTTATTATAAAATCTGTAAAATTTTTTGCAAAATTAAGTTGTATGTGACAACCTACCTGGAAGTTGAACCTTAAATTAACCCCTGTCATTAGGATATTGAACCCTAACTGATATCAAAACACAAAATTACAACAAATTTAAAAATCTGTCTTTCTTTTGTGATTCTGGAATTAACATCTCATTCTATAAAATAGAATGGGTAGTCTGCCAAGCTGAGCAGAGGGGCTTGGCTTTATAGGCAAAGGGCTGAAGATAGCAGAAAGCAGATTGGCCATTTCAAAGTTACTTTCCTCATAGGGTTAAAACAGAGTGAACTTTTTTTTTTTTTTTTTTTTTTTTGAGACAGAGTCTGGCTCTGTTGCCCAGGCTGGAGTGCATGGTGTGATCTCAGCTCACTTCAACCTCCACCTCCTGGGTTCAAGTCATTCTCCTGTCTCAGCCTCCCAGGTAGCTGAGACTACAGGTGTGCACCACCACACCCAACTAATTTTTATATTTTTGGTAGAGACAGGGTTTCACCATATTGGCCCGGCTGGTCTCGAACTTGTGTCCTCAGATGATCCCTCCCACCTTGGCCTCCCAAAGTGCTGAGATTGCAGGTGTGAACCACCACATCTGGCTTAGAGTGAACTTTCCTATCATGCAGGCTCAGGTAAACTGGGGCCCCTCTGATTAGTGGCTGTGTTGCTATGAATGTCCTGGCTTATTTATTTACTTATTTGAAAACTAGCCCCTTTCAAAGTTCAGTTTTATTATGTGGCACTTAGCACTTAGCACAGGTGACTCCTTGCTGGTTTGGTTCTGTCTGCTGGGGGTTAGTACAGGATCAGTCTAATAAATTTTGTTGTTTTTGAGATGAAGTCTCACTCTGTTGCCTGGGCTGGAGTGCAGTAACACGATCTCAGCTCACTGCAACCTCTGCCTCCCGGGTTCAAGGGACTCTCCTGTCTCAGCCTCCAGAGTAGCTGGGATTACAGGCACATGCCACCATGCCTGGCTAATTTTTGTATTTTTAGTGAAGACAGGGTTTCATCATGGTGGCCAGGCCACTTGAACTCCTGACCTCAAGTGGTCCTCCCACCTCAGCCTCCCAAAGTTCTGGGATTACAGGTGTGAACCACTGGCGCCAGACCCTCATAAATTTTGTTAAACACTGTTGTCAGTGGAAGAAATAACTAATTGATTCAAAGACCCTCAGAAAGGTTTGACAATCAGAAGGACAAATTGCAGAAGACAGAGGAAGGCATAAGATTGAAAATTGGGATACATTACAAGTTTTTAGTGAGAATCTCAGGTCCCCAGTCCTAACTTAAGCTATCAGGTTGTTCAAAGAACCAGCATCACTCACTACAGAAAAGAAAAGTATTCTGTGGACAAAGTTCAAGGGAAAGCCTCCAGAGAAACAAGAGGGTCAACTGAAAGCTTAAGAACACTGGCTAGGGAGGAAGGAGACTAGGGGTTTAAACACTAACACTCCTTCATTGGTTACATGTTCTTGTGCAAATCACTTCATCATTTGTTAAAGAGAAGGTGAGACCAGAATGATCTCTAAAGTAGATTTTCATAGTAAAAATATGTTATTCTATTAAAAAAAAAGAGTACACCTTTTAAAATATGACCAATTTAAGTAATGAGCAACCATATGAAGTGTTTTTTAGCCAATGGAAATTCTAGTGCATTTCTTACAACACATATTTTTTTCTAAAATAGCATTAGAGATTATAATCAAAATCCTCAAGTTAAGAGAATTTAATGGTTTCCCCACCCCATGGGACCATTGATAGGCGTATGGGGCAAGATAAAGGGAATGGAAAGAATATGCATGCATCTAGGACTAGTGCTGTAAACATGTTACAACTCCTAGACCCAAAACAACAGGGGAGGGATAGGTTACCAGAACATGGAAGAGAGAGTCACGTGGAGCAGGTCACCTGAAGACGAGTGACATCATGTGAAGGCAAGAGACAGCGTGACTTGGTCTTTCAGGGAGAAAGCCACGAGAATATCCTTATTTCATTCTCTTCCCATCCTGCAGTTTTTTGTCTGTGCTCTCTCTTCATTGGTCAAACTGGAAGCTTGAGGGTACTGCCTCTATTTTCTCCCTACCCTTGGACTCTAGGACTGCAGACAGGTAGAGAGTGGCCCTGGAGGAGACAAAGAAAGACATCCAACATAAAAGGGCAGATGAAAAGGTATTAATCATAGCTTCAGAGGATAGCTTGTAATTCATTTTTTAAAAAATAAATTACTGCCTTTGGGATAGTAGTTGAGAAACAAGACATTCTGAAGTATAAGATTCGGGAATTTGTTCTAAAATCAACCTTTTTCTGTTTTGCCTCTTGACTTGAACAAATATTGGATCATGACTGATGGTATAAACTTTAGTATTTGCTTTTCATCCATGTAAATAATTTCTCTTTATTTTTCCCTGTTCATATCCAAATGGTTTTAGCTACACACTTGGTAGTAAGGCATGATGTGCCAAAACTGTCTTGGCGAGGCACAGTGGGTCATTCCTGTAATCCCAACACTTTGGGAGGCTGAGCTGGGTGGATCCTTGGAGGCCAGGAGTTAGAGATCAGCCTGGCCAACATGGTGAAACCCCTGTCTCTACTAAAAATACAAAAATTAGCCAGGCCTGGTGGTGTGTGCCTGTAATCACAGTTACTTGGGAAGGCTGAGGCACAAGAATCACTTGAACCTGGGAGGCAGAGGTTGCAGTGAGCCAAGATTGCACCACTGCACTCCAGCCTGGACAAGAGTGAGATTCCATCGCAAAAAGTAAAAACAAAAACAAAAAACAAACAAACAAAATGTCTAATATTGTGGTTTTTGTCAGAGAACTGGCTTTTTTCACAACTGGGCAGATGCCTAAGCACACAACAGTATTGTAAGCAAAGAGAGAAAACAGTACACAGCACTATATGGAGAAGCACAGGGAGGGTGTATTTTGTTACATATAGAATCATTACTTGCAATTTTTGTATATACCCTAAGTTGCCTACTGCACATATAAATTTATGTTTCCAGATGTAATTCATTTCGTCTGCGGGACAAATATATCATTTTTGAGTCTTACATGGATCTATACACAAATCCTATACAATCTCAGTAGATGCCTAATTTTGACAGTAGTCTTCCCCCACCACCTACCCCACCAGAGTTCTCCATTAAAGCCCCAACACATTAAGAAAGATAAATCTCATGATTGTGTACAGGAGGTCTTAACAAGACCCTCTTTAAGAACGTTCCCATTTCTCTTTAATACTTCAAACTTCTATTTCCAGTGGTCAGTTAGACATCTCCAGCTAGACAGATGCTATATTTTGGATGCATTTCAAATGCAACACAGCTCGTTTGGAACTCATTGCATTTTCCCAACTTGCCTCCTCTTCAAGTTCAGAGCATCACCATCTGCCCAAGCTATCAATTTAAATCTCCTAAACTAGAGACTTGGGAACTATTCTTAACGTTCCATTTTCCTCATCCTTCATATCCACAATCCTACAAATTTTATAGGCTTAATTTTCTGGAATATATCTTCTCCTCACCTACTTACCACTATTAATTTCAATAAAACTCAGACAATTGCCTCTTCCCTAAACTTTCTGACAGTAAGTTCTTGTCATCTCACTCTCCCTTACTTTTTTTCTAAGGTATCTGTCCAGATTCCTTTTGCTATTATTCCAAATCCATATTAATAGAACCATCTACTCCTTAAAAATGTTAGTTTTTCCCTGGGGCCTACAAAAATCATCTGCTTTGAATGTTAATTTTCACACACTGTCCTACTCTATTTAGTCAACCATTCTCTACTTTTTGTCTTTGTTTAAGCACTCTTTCCTCTTTGGGCATACTCCGTTTATCTAAATCTCCATAACAACAGTATTAAAATAATTTATTGTGTACTACTAAGGGATAGGATGCAAAGCACTTTACATTCATTAGGTATTTCAAGCACCATTTTATACTGAGGAAATTGAGGAAGTAATTTTTACAAGATCACATTTTAAGCAAGCAGTAAAACTGGGATTACAATTCCGGTCTATCTCAATCCACGAACTGAACATTTAAATGCTGCCTCCTACTACCATGTATAACATAACTCGTGTCAAGTTGGACAGCTATCTTTAAGCTTCCAGATCATTCTCGTTCCCCTTCTCTCAACTCTAATCATGGTTTGTGCCAATATCAGAGTGTTTAATACTAAATTATTCTTTAATGTTTTATTTTTGTTAAATCTTATCTCAACTAGATTGTATTTTTTGTGTGTGTGAGAGGGAACTAAAAAAAAAAATCTTAACGTAACTCCACAAGGCCATAGCATAATTTTATAATAATAAATAGTTTTGCCGTATTGGGGTAGGTAGTAACTGTGCTTTAGGCAAATTTAGTTGGTGCAAAAGTAATTGAGGTTTTTACCATTGAAAGTAATGACAAACCGCAATTACTTTTGCACCAACCTAAATATCTCATTTACATAAGTAATAATTACTCAATATTTGCTTCAATTAAAACAGGAGCAGGCAAGTGAATTATACTTAGAGGTTCTAAGTGACTGAAATATTCACAGTGGCAGAAAGCCAAAATACGTATGTGCAGTTCGTTTTTTCTGTCTCTCCTGTGTTGGGCCATCTTTTCTTCTTTTTTTTTTTTTGGTCGGGGGACGGAGTCTCACTCTATCGCCCTGACTGGAGTTAAGTGGCGTGATCTCCGCTCACTGCAGCCTCCGCCTCCCGGGTTCAAGCGATTCTCCTGCCTCAGCTCCCCAAGTAGCTGGAACGACAGGCACCCGCCATCATGCCCGGCGATAGTTTTTTTGTATTTTTAGTAGAGACGGGGTTTCATCATGTTGGCCAGGCTGGTCTGGATCTCCTGACCTCAAGTGATGCGCCCGCTTCGGCCTCTCAAAGCTGGGATTACAGGCCTTAGCCACTGCGCCCGGCCTTTCTCTTCTTTTGAATGATATATTACTGGCCTTGTCTGTGCTTGTAATTATTTTAGCTGTTCCTTAGTTTATTACAAAAATGATACTCTACGTTTATGGGAATAATTAGCACCAATCAGAATATTCAAGTTACCAATTTTGGCAAATACGAAGTCCGAGTTGTCTTGTTTTGTTTCCTTTTACATGCTCTCTCTCTTCTGGAGAAGAAGTATTCTCTTTTAAAATAAGTCCAGTCACCCCCACCCCTCCACTCAGCTGTAGCAGGGAAGGATTAAGTGGGGGCGGGTAAGCCCTGTTAGGTAGCGCTGCGTTAGGCCCACTTCTAAGAATTTAATCCTAGTAGGGTCTTTGGAGTTTTTCGAAGGCGTCTAGCTCTGCATTATTTAAAACTGTTTTCTGCGTACCCGCAATCCCGTAGGCCAAAGTCCCCTCTAACGCGGAAGGTCTACGAACAGCAATGTCCGGAGCCAGAGAGTGGCCTTTCCCGCAGCTGCCTCGGCTCCTCCAAGGCCGGAGGGCCGGCTGGGAGCGCGGCGGGCCCGAAAGGGCAATCCCAGAGGGACCCACACGGCCTGCGGGTGGGCCTGGGGCTGCCGCCTCCGCCGGGCGACGGGAAACCCTCGGAAGCGGGTTTCCGCTGAAAAGCAGCATTGTGGCCAGGCGGAAAACGTGTTCGCGAAGCAGGGCAGGAGCGCCCCCGGGGCCTTTCCGGGGCGACCGGACCCGCCAGCCCGCGTGGCCGGAGCTTTCCACTTGAGCGCGGTAGAGCGTGCACATTTCCTTCTGTTCTTTCTCAGAAGTTTAGGCCGCACCCGCCCGCGCCCCCTTTCCACGATCATACAAGTGCACGTCAGGGTTTCTTATTTTTGGTGTGTTTTTGAGGCAAAGAACCATATCCACTAGGCCTGAGGAGTCACCCGCTCCCTCAGCCCTGAAACCAGGCCTCAAAACGGCAACCGGTGTGGGTAGTCGCACAACGGTCCTAAACCCAAAAGCTAGAAGGCGAGCCCAGGGACCAGGTGCAGGCAGCGGGGCAAGTAACGGCTTTTGGTAGCCCCGCCCCTTCGACCCGCCCTCTCCGCGCCAGCCCTTTTTCGTTCCCTTGGGTCTGTAACCGTCTCCCGGGCCGCTTCCTCTTTAAGGCGGAGCCCGGCAAGGATCTCGCGAGATCCGGCTTGGCGCCGTGACCTCCATGTGGGAGCTCCAGCTCTATAAGTAAACACTCTGCGCGGCGCAGACATGGCTTCTTTCTATTTTTGAGGCGGTGGCTGCGGCAGCTTCTCAGAGTGGTTCCGGTCGTCTCTCCTCAACTCGGCTGGTCAGGCGTGCGGGTGAGAGTCTCCGCCTCTTCTCGGGCCCGGCGTCCGGTCGGTCCAGTGCGCGCGCTCGCCCGCCTGCCGCGGAGGGCCCGAGCCGCAGGGGAAGCGGCGCGGGCCGGGCGGGGTGCGGTGCCCCGAGCGCAGGGGGAGACAAAGGGGATCGGCTCCTCTCCTGGCGCCAAGATGTGGATCCAGGTTCGCACCATCGATGGCTCCAAGACGTGCACTATTGAGGACGTGTCTCGCAAAGCCACGATTGAGGAGCTGCGTGAGCGGGTGTGGGCGCTGTTCGACGTGCGGCCCGAGTGCCAGCGCCTTTTCTACCGGGGCAAGCAGGTGAGATGCGCCTGCCTCGCCCCTCGGGAAGCCGGGGGCCGGAGCAGCTGGGCTTCTCTGGACCGGCAGGTCCGAGGGCTCGGTGTGCCTCGTGCGCGGGGCTCACCTGGCTACCCTGCGGCTGGGCAGCCCCCGCGAGGCTCAGGGTGCGGGGCCCAGTCCCGCCGGCTGTAGGGGAGTGGGTCCCTGCCAGCCCCAATTGCAGGTGTACTCCGCGGGGTCGGAGGTGAGGGCGTCCGGAGCGCAAATCTCTTGCGGTTTGTTTTTGGTAGGACAGCGACCGTAGGCACTGGGCGCCCGGGTCCCTCTCTTCCCGCGCTCGGCGGGGCCTGGGAGGGCAGCAGGTTCTGGCGGCCATGCCACCGCGCGGGAGACTCGAAGAGCTGGCCCCTCCGGCTCCTGGCCGTGCTGACCCGGCTGAGCGTTCGCCTCGCTTCCGTGGCTCTTCCGCGTCTTCAGTTCTCAAATAAGGGAAACTCAGGCATTGAGCTCTCAAGAAAAGAACCCTAGCTCTGCTTCCTGACTGTGGAAGGATTCGCGCACACTGAAAAGGTTTTCAGAACTTCTCGTCCCTCTCCCTCTCCTCCTCTCCTAGGTTTGGAATGTCTCGAGGGAGGTTAGCGACCTGGGCTTGAAGAAGCGGTAGCTGTAACCGGGGACCGGGTTCACGATTGCCCAATATAGGCCAGAGTTTTTATTCCCAGGGTGAAAAAGAGTGTAAGACTGTTTTGCTCTTGTAACTTCTCACCTTCTAATCCTCATCTCGTTCACGCTTATTGTACAGCACCGCAGCATAGCCAGCGGTGCATACTTGAACACTCTCTTTGGCCATCTCTGGTATTTTCATGGTATGGCCATGATCTGGCCGGTCTGATTTTTTTCCCCCTGTTCCACAAGTCTCTCGTAGTCTATACCTAGACATTCAGACCCATCATATTTTTCTTTGTCTTCTTGTTTTTAATACACAAAAAAATTGGCATCCTGAGTTGATAGACCACAGTTCGGCTCCAATCCTGTGGTTTGAAACAGCCTACAGTTGCAAACTACTTAAAAGAAATATTTTCCTTCCCTTCACAGGCTTAGTCTTCGAAGACTGTCTAGGAATTTCATAGTAACAAATTATGCTTGGGGAAAGAGAGAGCTTCTCCCGCCGCCTTTAAAATAATGTTACAGCACTTTGGATTGGTGTTTGCAGCCAGTTTTATACCGACTCCTTAGTGTTTGACTTGTAAAAACAGATATTTAGTTGTAAGCTTTGCTTTTGAAATAATTGTACACTACATAGGTTTGTTTTGCTGTACCTCAAATGGCTGATACTGTTTCCTTTTGATTATAAGTGAAAAAGCATATAATCAAGTCTTCTGTATTTTGTTTTTTAGCTAAGGACAAATAGTATCTGAATTCCTAGGACACTGGTGATTTCAGCATCAGATAGAAATGAAGGATGTTCCTGGGCAATACTCCTAAAATCTTTTTTTAAATCAAATATGTTAAAATAATTATCTAATAAGAGATTGGGTTAAGTCAAGGAAACAAAGTAGACTGAGTAAACCAGGAAGCTCATTCCAGATTCCAGGGAAAACGGGGGATAACAACCTTATACTTCCTCCTCATAGCCGATAATTCACTACTTTGGTTTCTTCAGCCCAGTGATAAACCAGTAGGGATGAGGAATAGACCTTTCATGCCAGCCATTAACTTGGAGACAGAAAAAGAAACGTCATTTGTACCAGCTGTGTTCACTTCCTTATGAGCTGACCAGTAACTATGACAAGGAGTGTTACCTCTATTGGTCTTTGGAGCTCCGCAGATGAGGTAGCCTGCCTATAACAGGTAGCTACTAGATTGGTATCACAGTCTCCATCCTGTAAAATACCATGTCCTCATTGGTATTTTAAAATACACATCCTCGTTGGAAAAAGGTACCTCTTCAAAATGCTTTACTGCCACATAGTGAAAAATGTTATAAATTGTAGACACGACGTTTATTTTTGTTTGAGTAGTACCCCCCCATGCCCCATTCGTAAATTAGGTTGCTGCTTTTAATCTTTGGTATACATCAGAATCACTTGTGGATATTTATTATAGATGATCAGCTCACCCCACAACTGCAAGTAGTTGAATTGACAACTACTCGGGTGTTACCAGAATCCTGTGGGAGATTCTGGTAACACCTGCGTAGTTGTCAGTTCAACTACTTGCAGTTTAGAAAATGGATGTTGAAAGATAGTCTCCTACTAGTCTCTCACTATTCAAAGTATGGTCCCTGGATTCTCAGGACCAGCAGCATTAGCTTTACCACCTAGAATCCTCACGCCAGACCTACCGAAGTTAACCTACTGAAGCAGAATCTGTATTTTAACAAGGTTCCCAGGTGATCTGTATGTAAATGAAGTTGGAGAAGCGGTGTTAATTGACTCCACTTTTTTTTTTTTTTTTTTTTTTTTTTTGAGAGGGCATCTTGCTGTCTCCAGGCTGGAGTGCAGTGGCCCCATCTTGGCTCACTGCATCTTCCTTCTCCCTGGTTCAAGCAATTATTACCGTGCCTCAGGTTCCCGAGTAGCTGGGACTACAGGTGGGTGCAACCATGCCCTGCTAAGTTTTTGTATTTTAGTAGAGGCAGGGTTTTACCATATTGGGCAGGATGGTATCTCCTGACCTTGTGATCTGCTCACCTCCTCCTCTAAAAGTGCTGGGATTACAGGTGTGAGCCACCTTGCCCAGCCTTGACTCCACTTTTGAGAGTCAAAATAGAGACCTCCAATTCAGGGTTGTATGTAAGTTCTAGTTAGAATACGGTAACATGCTGTGAACATTCTTATCTGGGAAGTTGAGTTTGAGGCACGCTGAGGATTGGGTGTTTTTAAGAAAGAGTTATAATGTTGGTGGATCTCTAAATCTTTTGAGAATCCAGAGTTTTTCCTATTTTAAAGGATTCCCCCTCCTCTCCTGTCATTCTTTCACTCCTTACTACTATAGAGATGACCTTAAAATAGATGACAATGTGGGGCATGAACCATAGTTGGAAAAAGTTGCCCCTCCTCCTTGGTTTTCACACAGTATAAAAGTACTTGCTATTTAAAGGAATATCTATGTTACATATGTGTATACAACATATATATATGTATATAAAATATCTGATAAATATATAAATGTTATGCCTTCACTGTCATCCCTAGTCAGTAGTTGCTTGGGAATGACGTCCCCACTCCCTTCTCATCCACTTCCTCTTGGTATGTACTTTCTAGTATTCCCTTGCATCATTGGTGCAGTTCTCGTTACCTGGAATTTCTTCTTTCGACCCAGTAAAAATTCAGAAGTGTGGTCTGACAAAAAATGCTTAACTGGTTATTCTTGATTCTTCAGTATTGTAAATCTTGCATCTCCATCTTTGAGTATGGCAGCTCTCAAACATTTACTTCTGAAGCATTGACGAACCTAAGTAAGTTACATGCTTCTGACACATAGGTGTTTGTAATTTCTAAATGACCCCTTCCTTTTTTCCCTACTTGGAGCATAATTTGAGTGTCAGAGATAACTTTCAATCTTCACTTTCATTAAATATGGAAGAACTTCAGTACTTTTCAAGTAAATCATCTCAGCACTTCACTGCTCTTCATAATATGTGAAGCTTTGTGGAATAAAGCTGTGTGGAACGTGTTAATGCAGTAGATAACAATCACTATTGTAGGAAGACTGGAGGAGTACACATTAAATAGGGAAGGAGTGGAACTGAGTTTAAAAAGCCTGTCATAGCAAGCGTGAGGTAAGGTGGTTATATTTTACTGTGGATATAACTTAATATAGGGCCTTATGCCTTGCTTGAAATGCTTAGACATTTGCTTAGACATATGCTCTGACTTACGACATTTTTCCTGTCAAATCAAGTTTTAAAAAGTACCACTTGAAACAGCTTGTATTTACTCCTGACAATCATTTAGAAGAATCCAACCAGGAGTTAAATGTAGAAATAGCCCCAACATCCCTCTGACTCTGGTTCCTCAAACTTCAGTGGAAAAATGTTCTTTCAATTTCCAATAGTTTTATCATTTTAATTGTTATCTTCATTTTTGGAAATACCCTACTAGTTAATTTGCATGTTTTATATTGTTAGTTTATTATCTTCGAACACTTCCTTTTAAAAATAGTCATAATGTCTATCAGTTGTATCTTATGCTTTTTCAGCTCCTCCAGAATTAGATATTTTGTTTGGGTTTTTTTGTGGGGGCTCTTGGAGAATGTCAGAATGATGGTGTGAATGCAGTGTTTGGTCCTTGAGTTTTTTGGGCTTTTTTCCTCCACCACAGGAGTTAAATACTAGAGGGTATTCTTTTTTTTGTTTTTAATCAAGGAAGCAATATTCACATCCCTATCCTTATTAGGGCTTATTTGCTTACTGACTTGAGATACTACTTAGGCTTATTTAGAGTAAGCATGCTAATTTGTGAGGTGGTATATAGGTTAATTCCCTAAGAAATTTGTGAAATTCTTGATACCTTGTTCTATTTGACAAATGTGAATACTTGCAGTGTTTGAGATAGTGCTTGTTGGGTTCTTGGACCGCCTGAGTTCGAATAACTGATCTAGTAGATTAAAAGTTTTAAATTCAGGACATACTTCTATTTCCTTTTGGTTGACTTCTCAAATATGGCCTTACTATGTTAGAGTTGTGGGTGTTGAAAAGTAATCTGTCCTGGCATTACATTTTTTGTATTTTTAGTGCAAACGGGGTTTCACTAGTGAAAATACAAAAAATTAGCTGGGCATGGCGGAATGGGCCTGTAGTCCCAGCTACTTGGGAGGCTGAAGGAGGAGAATCACTTGAACCTGGGAGGTGGAGGTTGCAGTGAGCTAAGATCACGCCACTGCACTCCAGCTTGGGTGACAGCGAGACTTGGTCTAAAAGATGAAAAAAAGAAAAAAGTAACACATACGAAGAGTAGAAAATGAGCAATTTAAATATTATGTTTCTGGGAAAATGACAGTTCTGGCCTGAAAGGAGTTTTCTTTCATTGTATCATAGTGAAATTGCCAACTGAACTTTATATACAGAAACAAAATGGAGACTTAGGTTCGTAGGGATTCTGCACTAATGTATCAAAACCTAGATGGCTTAAAACAATAGAAATTTACTGTCTCACAGTTCTGCAGGCTAGAAGGCAAGGTCAGCGGGGCCATCCTCTGACAGCTCTGTTGGGGGGATCCTTCTTTACACTTTGCTGGAAATCTTGTTCCTTGACTTGTGTTAGATACATCCCTCCAGTCACATGATTGCCTTTTTCCTTCCTGCTGCTGCTTTCTTAATGTCCCTCCTCCACTTTTTTTTGAGACAGAATTTCACTCTTGTTGCCAAGGCTGGCATGCAGTGGCACAATGGCTCCCCGTGAATTCCAGCTCCTGGGTTCAAGCGATTCTTCTGCCTCAGCCTCCCGAGTAGCTAGGATTACAGGTTAGCTGGGATTACAGGTGCCCACTACCACACCTGGCTTATTTTGTATTTTTGGTAGAGATGGAGTTTCTCCATGTTGGTCAGGCTGGTCTTGAACTCCTGACCTCAGGTGATCTGCCCTCCTCGGCCTCTCAAAGTGCTGGGATTACAGGCGTGAGCCACCATGGCCAGCCAACTTAATATATTTTTTTAAACGGTGAAACACGGCCGGGTGCAGTGGCTCACGCCTGTAATCCCAGCACTTTGGCAGGCCTAGGCAGGCAGATCACAACGTCAAGAGATTGAGACCATCCTAGTTAACACGTTGAAACCCTGTCTCTACTGAAGATACAAATATTAGACATGGTGGTAGTCTGTAGTCCCAGCTACTCAGGAGGCTGAGGCAGGAGAACTGCTTGAATTTGGGAGGCAGTGATTCAAGCAGTTGAATCTGGGAGGTTGCAGTGAGCTGAGATCGCGCCGCTGCACTCCAGCCTCGGCAACAGAGCGAGACTCCGTGAAACAAAAAAAAGTGAAACACTGAGCTGATGACTTAATGTCTTTATGAACATAAGGTTATAAAACAACTTTGAAAATTAACCTTTCTTGAAGTTGATTCAGGCACTGATTAAAAATAAAACTTGAGAAGTTAAATCTAGTTTAGTGTTTTTCTGTGTAGGTCATAAGGTTACAGCAACAGTGAGACATTTTGGATTTTATTTATTTTATTTTTGAGACAGGATATCACCCTGTTGCCCAAATGTGCAGTAGCATGATCACAGCTCACTGTAGCCACAACCTCCTAGGCTGAAGTGATCCTCCCACCTCACCCTCCTGAGTAGCTGGGACCACAGGCATGTACCACCACACCTA
The DNA here is from genome assembly GCA_004027835.1 of Alouatta palliata. Classification (NCBI taxonomy): domain Eukaryota; kingdom Metazoa; phylum Chordata; class Mammalia; order Primates; family Atelidae; genus Alouatta; species Alouatta palliata. The sequence continues at coordinate 37,714 of PVKV010018873.1, forward strand.
AGTTTTTTTTTATTTTATTTGCTTATTTTTATTTTTTGTAGAGATGGAGTCTTGCTGTGTTACCCAGGCTGATCTGGAACTCCTGGGCTCAGGTGATCCTGCTACCTTGGCTTCCTAAGCTGGTCTGGAACTCCTGGGCTCAAGTGATTCTACCACCTTGGCTTCCTAAAATGTTGGGGTTACAGATGTGAGCCAGGGAGCCCGGCCTGTTTTTTGTTTAAATTGGCAGCAGTGTTCTCTGTAGTTAATATGGAACAATTATTAAGAATTTACTGAGGTCCAGAGAAGATGCTGACATCAGAGGCCATTAAATAATTAGAATGGTTTTAAACTCACCAAATTATAGTGGTATGGATTTTAAGTTTGGCCAGGACATTTGAGCAACAGAAATGTAAGAAAATACATTTTAGAGAAACATTTCAGTATTCTTTTTTTTTTCTAGTTGGAAAATGGATATACCTTATTTGACTATGATGTTGGACTGAATGATATAATTCAGCTGCTTGTTCGCCCAGACCCTGATCATCTTCCTGGCACGTCTACACAGACTGAGGCAAAACCCTGTTCTAATAGTTCACCTAAAGTAAAGAAAGCTCCGAGGGTGGGATCTTCCAGTCAGCCATCTACATCAGCTCGTGCCCGTCTTATTGATCCTGGCTTTGGAATATATAAGGTATGTTGTTTTCTTCAGGCTTACTGTTGTGAGAATACAAATAAATCTCTTTTCTGTTCATGATGTTGTGAATAAGTAAATATTGATTGCCATTTGAAAATAAAGATTGGGATGTTGTAACTTTTTTTTTTTTTTTTTTTTTTTTTTTTTTGGGGCAGAGTCTGGTTTTGTCACCAGGCGCCAGGCTGGAGTGTAGTGGTGCGATCTCGGCTTACTGCAACCTCCGCCTCCCGGGATCAGGCAATTCTCCTGCCTCAGCCTGCCGAGTAGCTGGGACTACAGGCGCGCGCCACCACCCTCAGCTAATTTTTGTATTTTTTAGCAGAGACAGAGTTTCACCGTGTTGGTCAGGATGGTCTCTGTCTCTTGACCTCGTGATCCACCTGCCTCGGCCTGCCAAAGTGCTGGGATTACAGGCTTGAGCCACTGCACCCAGCCAATATCGTAACTTTTAAAAGTAGTCTTTTTGAAATTGCTATGAAATACATAGATGAGTGAAGATGTATACGTACAGTTTAAAGACCAATAGAGACACTTGTGTAATTGCACCAAGGTTAAGAAGTAGAATTACTAAAATAACCTTTTTAAAGCCTCCTGTGTGTCCCTATCAGAACATTTCTCCTGCTATCTCCTTAAGAGGTAAACTACATGTTCTGACTTCTATGCTCATTTTGTTTTTCTTTAGTTTGTTACTCATATGTGATTCTCTAGACAGTATGTTTTGTCTATATTTGAATCTATATAATGGAATTCTACTTTTTCTCAACATTGAAAGATTCTCTGCATATAGCTGTGTTTTATTCCTTTGCACTATTATATCATTCCATTTTATTAACATACCATGGTATACTTATCTAATCCATGATTCATACATACCTGGGCTGTTTATAGTTTCAGCTGTTTTAAACAGTACTGTTTTTAATCTTCTGTTATCCTGGTGCATATGTTCAGGAACTTCTGCCTAGGGAATAGAAGTGCTAGTTGTTCACCCACAGGGTACCACTGAACTACTATACTTTGTTCCATTGGTCTATTTGTCTATCTCTGTTCTTATACTGTTATGAATACTGTAGCCTTATAGACTATTTTGATATTCCTCTCTATCTCCCAAATTTCTTTTCTCTTTCAGGGTCTCTTGGTTTTCTTGGCTTTTTAATATTTGCATACAAAAACTGTAGAAACAGCTTGTCAAAGCTCTACAAATAATCTGCTGGGATTCTGTATGGATTGCACCTATAGATCAGCTTGGAGAATCAACATCTTTACAATGTCGAGTCTTTTAATTCCTGAATATTAAAAGACTTCTCCATTAATTTAGATCTTTTCTTTTTTTTACTTTTTTTTTGAGAGAGGGTTTCGCTCTGTAACGCAGGCTGTAGTGCAGTGACGTGAACACAGCTTACTGTAGCCTTGACCTGCTGGGGTCAAGTGATCTTCCTGCTTGGCCTCCCAAAGTGCTGGGATTACAGGCGTGAGCTACCGTGCCCAGCTAACTTAGATCTTTGACATCTTAATTAGTTCTCTCTTTATGTATTTAATATTTTGCTTTATTTCTGGTAGCTTTGTTTTTGATGAAATTATATATAGTTGTCTTTTAAAATAGTAATTCGTTGGCTGATATATAGAAATGAAATTGATTTGACATTTATAACCTGCAACCTTTTGAAAGTCTAATAAATTGTATAGAAATAATCAAATGGCAGTTTTGCTTTATCCTTTGCTATGCTTGTACCTTTTTCTTAATTCTTAACAGTTAGGATAAATGGGCACCTAAACTGTTTTTCAAAGCATTTAAAACCAAAAATTTAAAAATTGATACATGAAGTAAATTATTCAAGATTATTCAAATGGAGATAATTTTGGATATATAGAAAAATGCCGACAGATCTATATATGTATATAGCAAGATTAAGAAGAGATATAACAGAACTATGTTCCAAAAAAGGCTTGAGTGGCTGAATTGTTTTACACCTATGAACAGTAGATGACTATAATATTACCTAAATTGAGCAACAACGTAAAGAAGGAAAACTACCTATTGCTTTATAAATTGAGTTTAATACTGCTACTAAAACATGATAAGAAGCACATCAGCATCACTAACATTCATAGAAAACCTAAGTTCTATAAATATAATTATGGCTGTATTCACTTATTTAACTTGCTTTTTTTTAAAAATCATGGCTGCTTATTAAAAACATATTACTTTAAGCAAATAAGGTTTGTCAGGATGTGGGGACAGTTCATTATTAGAAAATGTTTTAGTATAATTCACTGTACTAATAAACCAAAGAGAACAAATTAATTTAAAATGTTTTCTGCATTTAAATACAAATTCAAGTCATTTGTGATTTTTTTTTTTTAAAGGAAACTCCTGGTAAGAGAAACAGACAAAATAGGTTAATATTTCAAACCACATTTGAAATACTACACCAGTATTCCCTTTAATGACAAGCCAGGCAAGGAAGCCAGTTAATGCTTCCTTATTTAACATCTATGTGGAAGTACTAGATAATGCAGTTAATCAGGAGAACAAAATAAGGTGTAAATATTAGAGAAGGCAAAGTTACAGCTTATGGATACCTGGAAAAGCTGAGAAAATGTTTCAGAAAGTTATGACCAATCACTGAAGTGGCTGTCTTCAGATTTAACATTGCACTACTGATAGCTCAAGGGATTTTTACATCACTTAGAACAGGAAAAAAATTTCAAATAACAAAAGGTGAAATCTGGGCATAAGTTAAGACTTACATAAATTAAAACAGTGCTTTGTAGTGGTCACGATTTTCAGCACTGAAAGCCAACTTGCCATTTTTTTCTGTATTACCCGTTGATTTCATCCATCTTTTAAATACCAATACTTTCTACATTTTTTTACATTATTATTTTTTTATTTGTATTACCACCTCCATCATTATATTTAAATAAATAAACTTATTGTAGAACAGTTTTAAATTTACAGCAAAATTGAAGATAAAGTTCCCATATGCTGCACACCTAGTTTTCTCTCTTAACATCTTCAGTTAGTATGTATATTTGTTGAAATTAATGACCTATATTTCCTTACCTTTTAGCTAATGTCCTCTTTCTGTTCCAGAATCCCACTAGGATACTATACTGTGTTTAGTTTTCACATCTCCTTTGACATTGGCTGTGACAGTTACTCAGGATTTTTTTTTCCAATTACCATGACCATTTTGAAGAGTTCTGGTCAGGTATTTTGTAATATCTCCCCATATTAGGATTCATTTGTTTTCCTTATTTGTCTGGATTTGTTTTGGGAAGGAAGACCACAGAGGTATTTTCATCACGTAACTAGGGCACATACTGTCAATATTCTAAATAATGCTAAGTATAACGTAGGTTTTACATCAATAATATTAACACTGATATGAACCTTAATCATCTGGCTGGGGTAATGTTTGTCAAGTTTCTCTACTGTTAAATTACCCTCCACACCCTCTTCCTGTCTTTCCATACTGTAGTGTTTCAGAGAAAGTCATGATATATGGTCCACACTTAAGGAGTGGAGAGTTAATGTACTTTACTGCCTTGAGGACAGAGTATCTACAAAAATTATTCAAAATTACTTAACATGGGAGATGTCTTTTCTTTACCAGTTATTTATTGAGACATTTACATCAGTACAAACTCATGCTCAAATTGTTCTACTTTTGGCCATTGGAAGCTCGTTTATTTGATGGCTGTGTCCAGTAGACATATCCCCATTATTGTGGGGTTTTTTGTTTTGGTTTTGGTTTTTTTTTTTTTTTTTGCATTTTAGGTTATGGGGTACATATGGAGAACATGGAGGATTGTTGCATAGCTACACACATGGCAGTGTGATTTGCTGCCTTCCTCCCCATCACCTATATCTGGCATTTCTCCCTGTGCTCTCTCTCCTCAACTCCCGATCCCGTGCTGTCCCTCTCCTATTTCCCCCCAACAGACCCCAGTGTGTGCCGCTCCCCTCCCTGTGTCCATGTGTTCTCATTGTTCAACACCCACCTATGAGTGAGAACATGCGGTGTTTGATTTTCTGTTCTTGTGTCAGTTTGCTGAGAATGATGGTTTCCAGGTTCATCCATGTCCCCACAAGGGACACAAACTCATCGTTTTTTATGGCTGCATAGTATTCCTTGGTGTATGTGTGCCACATTTTCCCTGTCCAGTCTATCATCAGTACGCATTTGGGTTGGTTCCATATCTTTGCTATTGTAAACAGTGCTGCAATGAACATTCATGAGCCTGTGTCCTTATAGTAGAATGATTTATAATTCTTTAGATATATACCCAGTATTGGGATTGCTGGGTCAAATCGAATGTTATTTCTAGGTCCTTGAGGAATTGCCACACTGTCTTCCACAATGGTTGAACTAATTTACACTCCCACCAACAGTGTAAAAGTGTTCCTATCTCTCCATATCCTCTCCAGCGTCTGTTGTCTCCAGATTTTTTAATCATCACCATTCTAACTGGTGTGAGATGGTACCTTAGTGTAGTTTTGATTTGCATTTCTCTAATGACCAGTGATGAGCATTTTTTCATGTTTGTTGGCCTCATGTATGTCTTCTTTTGTAAAGTGTCTGTTCATATCCTTTGCCCACTTTTGAATGGGCTTGTTTTTTTCTTGTAAATCTGTTTTAGTTCTTTGTAGATTCTGGATATTAGCCCTTTGTCAGATGAGTAGATTGCAAAAATTTTTTTCCCATTCTGTTGATTGCGGATTCACTCTGATGACTGTTTCTTTTGCTGTGCAGAAGCTGTGGAGTTTGATTGGGTCCCATTTGTCTATTTTGGCTTTTGTTGCCAATGCTTTTGATGTTTTGGTCATGAAGTCCTTACCTACGCCTATGTCCTGAATGGTTTTGATTAGATTTTCTTCTAGGGTTTTTATGGTGTTAGGTCTTATGTTTAAGTCTTTAATCCATCTGGAGTTAATTTTAGTGTAAGGTGTCAGGAAGGAGTTCAGTTTCTGCTTTCTGCACATGGCTAGCCAGTTTTCCCAACACCATTTATTAAACAGGGACTCCTTTCCCCATTGCTTGCTTTTGTCCGGTTTGTCAAAGATCGGATGGTTGTAGATGTGTTGTGTTGCCTCGGAGGCCTCTGTTCTGTTCATTGGTCTATATCTCTGTTTTGGTACCAGTACCATGCTGTTTTGATTACTGTAGCTTTGTAGTACAGTTTGAAGTCCGGTAGTGTGATGCCTCCAGCTTTGTTCTTTTTGCTTAGAATTGACTTGGCTATGCGGGCTCTCTTTTGGTTCCATATGAAGTTTAAGGTGGTTTTTTCCAGTTCTGCAAAGAAGGTCATTG
>PVKV010018874.1:0-13969 GCA_004027835.1 Alouatta palliata
GGTGAATCTGACAATTATGTGCCTTGGGGTTGCTCTTCTTGAGGAATATCTTTGTGGAGTTCTCTGAATTTCTTGAATTTGAAATTTGGACTGCCTTGCTAGGCTTGGGAAGTTCTCCTGGATAATATCCTGGAGTGTGTTTTCCAGCTTGGATTCATTTTCCCTGTCATATTCAGGTACACTGATCAAGCGTAGATTAGGTTTTTTCACAAAATCCCATATTTCTTGGAGGCTTTGTTCGTTTCTTTTCACTCTTTTTTCTTTGTATTGCCTTCTCTTTTTACTTCATTGAGTTGATCTTCAATCTCTGATAACCTTTCTTCTGCTTGATCGATTCAGCTATTAAAACTTGTGTTTGCTTCTCATAGTTCTCGTGCTGTATTCTTCAACTCCATCAAGTTGTTTATGTTCTTCTCTAAGCCGGTTATTCTAGTTAGCATTTCGCCTAACCTTTTTTCAAGGTTTTTGGTTTCTTGCATTGAGTTAGAATGTGTTCCTTTAGCTCTGAGAAGTTTATTATCCACCTTCCAAATCCTGTTTCTGTCAATTCTTCGCACTCCTTCTCGGTCAAGTTGTGATCCTGTGTTGTTGAGGAGTTGTGATCCCTTGAAGGAGAAGAGGTGTTCTGGTCTTTGGTGGTTTCACCTTTTTTGCACTGGTTTTTTCCCATCTTTGTGGATTTACCTGGCTGTGGTGTCAGAGAGCTGCTTGATGAGGTCGCTTGTCTGCCTGTGGGGGCGTTACTCAATTTTTGTGTTTTTATACACACAGGGTTTCGCCATGGTGCCCAGGCTGGTCTCAAACTCCTGGGCTCAAGCAATCTGCCTGCCTTGGCCTCCCAAAGTGCTGCGATTACAGGTGCGAGCCACTGCGTCCTGCCTTTCCTGTTTCTCATAGGCCAGAGAAGATTCCACAAATATCCCAGAACATGCCCCCACTGGAAAGGCCACATAGCCCCAGGGTGACTCACCTGTTCTACATGAGGTCTAGGGCTGTGGTACTTAACTGGGGCTAACTTTACCCTCGACAACCCAAGGGACATTTGGAAGTTTCTGAAGACATTTCTAGTAGTGACAACTGACATCTCATGGGTAGAGGCCAGGGATTCTGATAAATATTTGGCAATGCACAAGACACATTCCCACCACCAACAAGGAATTATCTGGCTCAAAATGCCAATAGCAATGACCTCAATAAAAAATTCCATTAATGAAAACCTTTAAGATCTAGGACAAAGCCAGATGCAGTGACTCACACCTGTAATCCCAGCACTTGGGAGGCTGAGTCAGGTGGATCACTTGAGATCAGCAGTTCGAGACCAGCCTGACCAACATGGAGAAACCTCGTCTCTACTAAAAATACAAAATGAGCCTGGCGTGGTAGCGCATGTCTGTAATCCCAGCTACTCGGGAGGCTGAGGCAGGAGAATGACTTGAACCTGGGAGGCGGAGGGTGCAGTGAGCCGAGATTGTGCCATTGCACTCCAGCCTGGGCAACAGGAGCAAAACTCCATCTCAAAAAAAAAAAATATATATATATATATATATATTGAATAAGACAAGAATGCACTTTCACCATTTTTATTCAACATAGTACTGGAAGTCCTAGCCAGAGAAATTAGGCAACAGAAAGAAATAAAGTACATCCAAATTGGAAAGGGATTAGCCAAATTATTCTTGTTTGCAGATGACCTATTTTAGAAATACTTAGAAATGCCACCAAAATAACCTGTTAGAACTGATAAACAAATTCAGTGAAGTTACAAGATACAAAATCAACATTAAAAAATTAGTAGCATTTATATACACCAACAGCAAACAATCTGAAAAAGAAAGTAAGACAGCAATCCCATTTATAATAGCTACAAAAATATAAAATACCTAGGAATAAATTTAACCAAAGACATAAAAGATCTCTGCAAGGAAAACTATAAAACACTGATGAAAGAAATTAAAGAGGACACAAAAAGATCAAAGATAGCCCGTGCTTAAGGACTGAAAGAATTAATGTTGTTAAAATGTCAAGAATATTACCCAAAGCAATTTACAGACTCAATGAAACCCCTATCAAAATACCAGAGATATTCTTCACAGAAATAGAAAAAGAAAAAAACAGTTCTAGAACCACAAAAGACCCCAAATGGCTAAAGTAAACCTGAACAACAACAACAAAGCTGGAGGCATAGCATTACCTGACTTCAAAATATAGTACAAAGCCATAGTTACCCAAACAGCATAGAACTAGCATAGAAACAGCCACAAAGACCAATGGAACAGAATAGAAAACCAGAAATTAGTCCATACATTTACAGCATCTACAACTCATTTTATTTTTATTTATTTATTTATTTGAGATGGAGTTTTGCTCTTGTTGCCCAGGCTGGCATGATCCTGGCTTACTGCAACCTCCACCTCCTGGGTTTAGGTGATTCTCCTGCCTCAGCCTCCCAAGTAGCTGGGATTACAGGCATTCACCACCATGCCCAGCTAATTTTCTATTTTTAGTAGAGATGGAGTTTCACCATGTTGGTCAGGCCGGTCTTGAATTCCTGACCTCAAGTGATCCGCCTGCCTGGGCCTCCCAAAGTGCTGGGATTACAGGCGTGAGTCACTGTGTCCGGACTACAACTCATTTTCAACAAAGAACATACACTGGGCAAAGGACAGTCTCTTCAATAAATGTTACTGGGAAAATTAGACAACCATATGCAGAAGAATAAAGCTAGACCTGTATCTTTCACTAAAAATAAAAATCAAAATCAAAATAGATTGAAGACTAAATCTAAGACCTAAAACTGTGAAACTCCTAGAAGAAAACATTAGGGAAACACTGCAGGACATTGGTCTGGGCAAAAATTTTGGGAATAAGACTTCAAAAGCACAGGCAACAAAAGCAAAAATAGAAAAATGGGATTAAATTAAGCAAAAAAACTCTGTACAGCAAAGGAGACAAACAGCAAAGTGAAGAGACAACCTACAGAATGGGGGAAAATATTCGCAAACTACGCAGCTAACAAGAGATCAGTAACCAGAATATATAAGGAACTCAAACAACTCAACAGCAAAAAACAAACAAAACACATCAAATTATTAAAAATGGGCAAAAGATCTAAATAGACATTTCTTAAAAGAAGACATATATAAGACAAATGGCCAACAGGTATATTTAAGAAATGCTCCACATCATTAATTGTCAAAGAAATGCAAATCAAAACCACAATGAGCTGTCTACCCCAGTTAGAATGGCTTTTATCAAAAAGACAAAAAATAACAAATGCTGGTAAAGACGCAGAAAAAGGGGAACGCATGGGCACTGCTGATAGGAATGTAAATTAGTACAGCCTCTACGGAAAAGTGGAGGTTCCTCAAAAATCTAAAAATAGAACTACCATATGATCTGACAATGCCACTGGTGAGTATGTCGCAAAGAAAGGAAATCAGTATATTGAAGAGGATCTAAACTTGTACCATGTTTACTGTGGCATTATTCACAATGGTAAAGAGAAGGAATCCCCCTAAGTGTCCATCAGTGGATGGATGGATAAAGAAAATGTGGTAGATATACATAAAGAAGTATTAGTCCGTTATAAAAAAAGAATTAAATCTTGTCATTTGAAGCAATATTAATGAAAATGGACTATCGTCAGCAATAATTTATTGTATAGTTCACAGTATCAAGGGCTATGCACGGTGGTTCACACAGGTAATTCCAGCACTTTGGGAAGCTGAGGCAGGCAGATTGCTTGAGTCCAAGAGTTTAAGACCAGCCTGGGCAACAGGGCAAAATCCCATCTCTACAAAAAATACAAAAATTAGCCAGGCGTGGTGGCACGAACCTGTAGTCTCAGCTACTCAGGAGTCTGAGGTGGGAGAGTTGCTTGAGTCCAGGAGGTTGAGGCTGCAATGAGTCGTGATGACACCACTGCACTCCATCCTGGGTGAAAGGGCAAGACCCTGTCTCCAAAACAAAAAACAAAACCAAACCAAACCACAAAACAACAAAGTAGCCAGAAGAGAAGAATTGGAATGCTCCCAACATAAGAAAAGATGCATGTCTGAGGTGACAGGTATCCCAATTACCCTGATAAGATCATTCATTACCCATTGTTCGCATGCATCAAAATATCGCATGTACCTCACCAAATAGGTACAACTATAATGTATCAATGAGAAAAACACTGCAAACTTAAAAAAACTTAACTAAAAAGTATAATGAGTACTGCCATTGAGAATTCCTAGACTAGGAACACAGGGCTAGTCCTAAACCCAGACACCCTGGTCCATCTCGAGGTGTCATGTAACTACATGTTGTGGGTTTGTGAAGTAAGTCATAGATGGCAAACACCAGAAGATACTTTGCAATTCTATGGGGAGGTGAGGATACCAAGGCCGAAAGCCCCACCCAGTGGACTGCTTTGGACAGCAGCCTGAGTAGATGTAGAGAGGTTCTGGAACATTCATAACATGTGGAAGCTTACTGGGAGCAAAGGTGCCGAGGAACTTTGCTCAGAGGACAGCCTACTTCTCCACAGATAAAGGGTCGCAGACTCAGGAGGGTCTTGCGAGACTCCTCAAGGAGCATGTTGTTGGTCATGAATAGGCCCTGGCTTACAGCTTCTAGAGGTTTAACTGGGGCCTCTGAGGATCCGGGAATGTGACCTGAATATGAAACCAGTGTACCCAGCGGGACAGCAAGAGGTCCTGCATTTCATCCTAACTCAAGGAAAGTCCTTGTCTTACAGGAGGAAAAGGGAAACTCATTTCATCTAAAGCCCCTAGACTACAGGTACGTTTTCCCCAAATTGCCACTCTTTTTGACATAGCCAAGATTTTAAATATCACTAGTTTTATATATCACAGGGAAACTGCTGAATTTAATGAAACCTCGAGATGTCCCCTGGGAGAAGATTATAACTCTAATAGACCATCCTGGCCAACATGGTGAAACCCTGTCTCTACTAAATATACAAAAATTAGCCAGGCATGGTGGCATGTGCCTGTGGTCCCAGCTACTCGGGAGGCTGAGGTGGAAGAATTGCTTGAATCCAGGAGGCAGAGGTTGCAATGAGCCGAGATTGCGCCACTGCACTCCAGCCTGGCAACAGAGCAAGACTCCGTCTCAAAAAAAAAAAAAAAAAAAAAAATGGGGGATGATGGACAAGAATCCCATGGGACTGGCATTTGTACATCTTTTTTCATCGAGATGACTTTGTTCATGTCAGTTTGGGCTCTTTCTAGGGGTCAAGGGTAGTGTCCCCAAAGTCTAATACATTATGAGGTTTAATGTTGTTCAAAGATCAGGAGATGTTTTAAATTGTAAGGGACAAAGAAGTCTATAAGCCAAGCCAAACTTCCTTTTCTTTTCTTTTTTCTTCCTTTCTCTCTCTTTCATTCCTTTCTTTTTTTCTCTCTTTCTCCCCTCCCTCCCTTCCATCTTTCCTTCCTTCCTTCTTCCCTCCCTCCCTTCCTTCCTTCAAGTCTCCCTCTGCCCACCAGGCTGGAGTGCAGTATAGCGATCATAGCTGACTACAGCCTCAAACTCCTGGGCTCGAGCAATCCTCTCACCTCAGCCCTCCACATAGTTAGGATCACAGCTGTGGGCCACCATGCTCAGCTAACTTTTGTATTTTTCATAAAGATGGGGTTTCACTATGTTGCCCAGGTTGGTCTCAAACTCCTGGGCTCAAGTGATCCACCTACCTCAGCCTCTCAAAGTGCTGAATTACAGGCAAGGGCCACTGTGCCCAGCCCGTTTCTTTTATTTCAAATACCTGTACTTCCCATCTCCATGATTACATGAAGCCTACGGTATAAGAAACCACCTAAATGAATTCTATCTGAATGTCGAATCTAGATATGGAGAAGAACAAAGGATGAATGAGAGTGGCAGAATGAGGATTAGCCAGGCATGGTGGTGAGCGCTTGTAATCCCAGCTACTTTCATACTCAGGCAAGTTTCTGGGGACCAGGTAGGTAAGACAGGACAGAGTAGATAGTTGGGGCCTGGATCCAGGTAACTAAATGAGAGTTACATGATTCTCAGATACATCGTGAAGTTCAAGGCAGGAGATCAGGGAGATTGAGACGCTAGTATCAGAAGGCAGACCGCTGACAAGAACTCATCTTATCACAGGAAGGCTGGTCTTCTAACCTCATCGTGCTGGCCATGCCCGCTACTCATTGGAGAGTCTTGACTCTACATAAATCCTGAAAGGGAAGTCAGTGTTTGCTATACATGGTGGTAGTTGGGGCAGATGGCAGCCAGAGAAAGCATGAGGCAGAAAGGCACAGCTCATTGGAGGCCTTAGGATTGGATGGCACCTCTGCATTTGAACTTAACACAGGCCTGGGTGAAGATCTCAGTAGCCTGCACAGACAGACACCCACTTCCAAAGGCAAAGGTAATATTACACCTTTATTTTATTTATTTATTTATTTATTTATTTATTTATTTATTTATTTATCTGTTTGTTTGTTTGTTGAGTCTTGTTCTTGTCACCCAGGCTGGAGTGCAGTGGCACGATCTTGGCTCACTGCAACCTCTGCTTCCTGGGTTCAAGCGATTCTCTGGCCTCAGACTCCCAAGCAGCTGGGATTACAGGTGCCTGCCACCATACCTGGCTAATTTTTCTGTAATTTTAGTAGAGACCGGATGTCACCATGTTGGCCAGGCTGGTCTGGAACTCTTGACCTCAGGTGATCTGCCCACCTCTGCCTCCCAAAGTGCTGGGATTACAGGCGTGAGTCACCTCACACGGCCTAATGTTATACCTTTAGATGGTGTCTTTGCATCTCCTTACTCCATGCATATATTTTTACCAAGGAAAAATCAAACTGCGGAGAGCTGAGCCACCATGAAGCCAACTGTGTCACTGAACAAGAGTCTAACGCAGGCTACATCAGGGATGCCAGTGTGATGAAGTCATGGAGGCAGTGACCACACTATCCATTGACCCAGCACTGACTGGCATGAATCAAGGCAGGTCTCTGACAACAGGAATCCTGTGACTCCAGATTCATCCTTAGACAGGATGAATGTACCAGGTGAGGCTCTCATTCTTGCAGACACAGAGTTTGAGGTACCATGTTGCCCTGGGAAACTGACCCACAGGCTTTACTAATGATCATCGAGCCTTTTGTTAATGACTAGAAAGATGTGAAGATTCCCCTATCAGTGTCCAAGGCTGAGGAACTATCTATAGGATATAAGGATAAAAAAATATTCCTGAACCCAAGCTGTGCTTGCTTTAAGGCCAGTGGTCCCCAACCTCATCTCCAGTCTTGATTCCTCCCCAGATCCTACACACAATGCACGAAATATCTACCTGTGATTCCCAAATAGCCTGTGTCCTCTGCTGAGAATGCCTTATCCCCATCAATGTTAACCCCTCCAGGCTGAGTCACTTTTTTTCCCTAATCCATGCTATCCAAGTTCACTGTAATGACTATATTTAAACTATATGTGTGAAGCTGGGCTTTTGGCTCATGCCTGTAATTCCAGCACTTCAGGAGGCCAAGGCAGGCAGATTCCTTGAGTTCAGGAGTTTGAGACCAGCCTGGGCAACATGGGGAAACTTCGTCTCTATGAAAAATTTGAAAATTAACTGGGTATGGTGGTGTGCGCCTGTGGTCCCAGCTACTCAGGAGGCTGAGATGGGAGGATGGCTTGAGCCCGGAAAGCAGAGGTTACAGTGGGCTGAGATGGTGGCACTGCATTCCAACCTGGGTGACAGAGACCCTGTCTCAAATTAAGTACATAAATAAATTAACTACATTTGTCATTGTCTACTTGATTATCTTTTTCTTTTTTTTTTTCTTCTTTTTTTTGAGACAGAGTCTAACTCTGTCACCAGGCGCCAGGCTGTCGTGCAGTGGCGCGATCTCGGCTCACTGCAACCTCTACCTCCTGGGTTCAAGTGATTCTCCCGCCTCAACCTCCCAAGTAGCTGGGACTACAGGCACGTGCCATCACACCCAGCTAATTTTTGTATTTTTAGTAGAGACGGGGTTTCATCATGTTGGCCAGGATGGTCTCGATCTCTTGACCTCATGATCTGCCCGCCTTGGCCTCCCAAAGTGCTGGGATTACAGGTGTGATCCACAGCACCCGGCCAATTATCTTTTTCATAAAGCAAAAACTACTCTGAGATCGCGGACCATTTTTTCAAGTATATATGTGTGATGTGCTTATCACAGTGCCTAACACATAGTATTTGCTCAGTAAATGTCTGTGGAAGGAAGAAAGGGAGGGAAAGTGGGCTGGGTGTAAAAGAAGCAGTAAAGGACGGGGCACAGTGGCTCATGCGTGTAATCCTAGTGTTGTGTGAGGCCAAGGCAGGCAGATTGCTTGAGCCCAGGAGTTGGAGACCAGCCTGGGCAACATGGCAAAACCTGACCTCTACAAAAAAACATACAAACAATTAGCCAGGTGTGGTGGTGTGCATCTGTAGTCCTAGTTACTCAGGAGGCTGAGGTGGGAGAATCACTAGAACCCAAGATGTCAAGGCTGCAGTGAACCATGATTGTACCACTGTACTCCAGCCTGGGAGACAGAGTGAGATCCTCTAGCAAAAAAAAGAAGCAGTAAAGACCACTAATCAGGCCGCCAGCAGTGTCAGGCTTTTCCAAAAGGGGCGTTGGCCAGTGAGCCTAGGAAAGACAACTTCATGGAGATCTACAGAGGAGTTAGCCATTGCTTTCAGTGGCTGCAGGGCTGTGATTCCCACTGCACTTATTGGCGGAACCCCAGGGAATCCCTCTTTTTTGGATCAGCCAGGGACTTACCTTCCTCGAAGGCCAGCACACAGTCCTGTGCTGGCGACATTTCTGCAGAGCTGGCCAGCAGCAGCCTGAGGTTGGCTATGTCAGATGGTCCCTAGCATCCTAGAAGCTGAGCCTTGCTCAATCCTGTCTTTATCCTGTCAGTTTCCTCTGAAGCCCCTGATATTTGATATTATGGTTTTGATCATTATTAATAATGACCCCACATAGTTAACCTTAGTTTTGGTGAACTGCTTTCATGTATTTTTACAATCTTCATGGGATGAAAGAGTTTGTTGAGCTGAGTCTTCATTCAGAAATTCACAAAATACTTTGTGAATTTGACAGTGCCACTTAATTTTCACAATACTATTCAATGGCCACAAGCATCATTGTAGGTGAGAACCTTGAGGATACCCATAAGGGTATTTCAAGACGCTGGAATGTGACAACATAGATCTCTTCCACTTTCTCCTTACCTTACCAAACCAATACATTTGGTATTCAGGATATTCAATAGAACATTCAGCACATATCCTTAACTGCTCTTAGAAATCGGTTCTGTCGATATATCGGCTATTCAAAGAAAGTGCTTTTAAGTTCATTGTTGAACATAGTCATGTCATGTCTTGCAATCACAGAGTCAACAAATGTTTGAACTCAAAGATTTCTTATAGACAGGCTAGTCTGAATTAAGAACACTATCACCCAGCTAAAAAGGGTAAGTCACTTAGTAACTTGCCCAAGGAGCACACAGCTAGTGCGTTGCTGAACCTGACGTGAAAGTAAACATCATGATTATAAGCCACCTTTCTACCACTGTGTGTTGTGCTGAAGGTATGAAGATACCATGCATATATTCACACATGCATAAACATAAAAGGATAAAGTCTTGCGTCACATAGACCCAGTTGTCTGAAGAAACCATCAGCTCTACTAAAACAATAGCCCATTTAAGTTTAAGACAGCTTGGTGAGGCCCAGAGCCTCACCAGCCCCCCAGAACACAGAGTATTGTTTCCATCCAAACCTTGCACTGAAAGGAAGCCTGTCAGCTGGCAGTGGCCTCGTGAGACAACTGTGGGGAGAGCAAAGGGCTGAGAAGAGAAAGGCCTCATTCTCACTGCAAACAGGAAAAGGAAAGAGAAAAAGCAAGCTCTGTCTCCACACCAGATTTGCTGGGTTGCATATGAACTGTTCCAGTACGTTCCATCAAATAGACGCCTTCATAGAATCAAGCAGAGCGCAGACGCCGTGTTTGGGGCCCCCACTCCCAGGACACACACGTGGGCTGGCTTACACATGCTCTGGCTCTCTCACGCCCTGGGAGGGCACTTATACGGGCTTCATGAGGTTAAGTAATAAACACTTTGTCTTCACCCTGCTATTTATGGGTTGCTTGGGGCATCCTGTTCTCTCCACTGCCCTTACCTGAACAGACGGCTCCCGCAGACCCCCAGTTTAATAGGGACAATAGTAAATCTGAAAGGCCGTGTGCGCCCCATGTGCTCCTGTTTTCCTGGCCACCCATGCTAATTGCAGAGAAGGGCCAACCTGCATCCCTCCGGTTATTCTCTGTGTGCCCTTCCTGGAGGCGAAATCCCTTCTCCTTTTCCTTCAGGCCCTTGCTTTCTTCCGTCCTTTTAGACATCTCTCTAACATAACCTTTGCTATTTGACCCCTCCCAGAGATCCCTTCATTCTTCAGCAATGGACCAGAGAACTCTGAAAACAAGAACGACCCCGACAGCTGCAAACCACCAGCCCTCGCCTCCAGCAGAGGTTTTCCGGAAACTCTGGACAACCATGCGCATGCAGAGGTAAGGAGAGGATCCGGTCCTACCTGGCGTTGACTTCCAGGTTCACTTAAAGGCCGCGTGCCACCCCGTGCACATTGTGTTTGGGTTGCAAAGGGGAAAGATGCATATTGAAAGCCGGAAGTGCGCCCAGGCCAACAGACGTCTGCGCCAGGCCACCGGGGAAGACCCTGAAAGAGTCCGGCGGGTGCAGAACCACAGCTGATCACTTTGGTCCTTTTGGGAGCCCCTTTCGTTCAGTTCCTTTGGGGGTTCCAGGGATTTCAGAGCTTCCAGGTCCTACAGGAAGAGACAGAGTCACGGCTGCACCCTGTCCACTCTCGGGCTATTACACCAGCCTGGAGCCCGGCCACTTCTCAGTCTTGTCTTCATCTTGGGCTAACCGGCCGTCTCCTGCAAACAGACAAGACAGAGAAAGATGAGTGAACTCAGCCTCTCCCCACAGAATACAGTTCGCCATTACAGCGCTGATTAAATACAGGACATTATCTCACCATAATGCCCTTCTGGCGGCGTTCCCAGGAAAATTCTAACTAATCATAAAAATAGAAAGAAAAACGCAACCTAAATTCCATTCCTCGTCTTAAATGAGTGATATGTTCACTTTTATTTATTTTTCTGGAAGCGAGGCGGGAAAAGAAATGAATTTTAGGGCTTAGAAAAACAAGCTACTAATAGTACTAAGTAGAGCTGGGTGGTGGTGCAGACGCTTAGGTCTAGCAGGGATGTAACCAGCATGGCGTGGGTGAGTCCCCGCCCTGCCTCTGGCTGAAAACTTTGAGTTTAGAACTGGAGTAACTGGCAGGGCAAAGGCAGGATGGGGTAAAGGAAGGTTGTGGGGTTGAGTGTGGACCCCCTCCATCCTACCCCCACACATATGCACACACAAGCTAGGCACTCAATGGCTTTCTTATAGCCCAAGTAGGCAAATCCTCCTCCAATATACCTTTTAAATAATGCCTGATCTTTCTCCAGCAGCATTCTTTTTTGGAAACATAGGCATGGTTTAGGTATTTTCTCTTTGGAAGGTTCTTTCCTGGAAATTCACCCAACTGATTCCTACTCACAGATTTTAGAGATCTGAACAGTCAGAGGCCTTCCCTAAGAACCTTTACCCTGACTCCAGTCCAGGGGTTGGTCCTCTAAACCTTCCCTTCGTCACAGCCATGTGACTGTGATTAACACAATAATTGCATAGTTGATGGTTTAACACCGTTGTCTGTTCCCTCTTTTAGATTAAAAACATATTTGTCTTATTCCCGACTTTGTAAGTGCTGGGTACATAGCAGCTGCCCAATACATGCCCAATACACGCCTGTGTTGAATGAGTGCTGATAGGTAACGGTGGGTGCCAAACTGGATGGTACCTTATGCCACTTTGGTGGAGCTCAGGTGCAGCAGTGGTGGGTCCACACCACCACGACAAAGGACCAAGCTCCTCCCAAATAATTTCTGCTCTTTCTTCCTGTGAAATCTTTCTTTCTTTTTTTTTTTGAGTGTAGCTCTTTTGCCCAGGCTGGCGTGCAGAGGCATGAACTTGGACCACTGCAACCTCCACCTCCTGGGTTCAAGTGATTCTCTTGCCTCAGCTTCCCGAGTAGCTGGGACTACAATGTGTATGCCATCATACCCCGCTAATTTTTGTATTTTTAGTAGAGAAAGGGTTTTCCCCATGTTGGCCAGGCTGATGTCAAACTCCTGACCTCAGGTGGTCTGCCTGCCTCCACCTCCCAAAGTTCTGGGATTACAGGCATGAGCCACCATCCCCGGCCCCTTCTGTGAAGTCTTCATGGATAAACCATGGGAGAGTTAAAAATCCTGAAAACCAACTTCTGAGATGCTTCTCTCTTTTTTCACTTTTTGTTTTCTTTTAAACAGAAACAGGGGTGTTATGTTGCCCAGGCTGGTCTCAAACTCCTAAGCTCAAGCGATCCTCCCACTTTGGCCTTCCAAAGTGCTGGGACTACAGGTGTGAAGCCCTGTGCCTGGTTCCGAGATGCTTCCCCCTTGTTTTTTTTGAGACGGAGTCTCACTCTGTCTCCAGGCTGGAGTGCAGTGTGGCTCACTGCAACCTCCACCTCCCAGGTTCAAGCAATTCTCCTGCATCAGCCTCCAAAGTAGCTGGGACTACAGGCACGCACTGCCACTCCTGGCTAATTTTTGTATTTTTAGTAGAGACAAGTTTTCACCATGTGGGTCAGGATGGTCTCGATCTTTTGACCTTGTGATCCACCCGCCTTGGCCTCCTAAAGTGCTGGGACTACACGTGTGAGCCACCGTGCCCGGCTCAGAGACGCTTCTCTTAATATTACATTGGATGAAAAGAAAATGAAAGACATCCCACACCCATCCTGCCTCCCCACATCCCTGCTCTGGCATTAGAATCCCACACTGCCATCCCCCATCTTAGCTTCTGCTGAAGTAATGGGCACTGCCACTTGATGGCAAAGTTCTAGCTGGGCTAATTAAGCATACTGAGCTAATAACCTTCCATTTTGGGACCGGTGTTATTCATAATTTAATGTATTGCTGCTGAAACATTAACCTTTCGACAACTGGCATGTTGCCCACAGCCGCCCGAGTGCTGACCATCTTTCAGTAAAATGAGTGTTATTGTTAAAACAGGTATAAATCATTCATGGCTGCAGCTTTTGTGTCAGACCCTACGTGAAAATAAGCAGTAAGCTGGGTAATTTATTTACCTTTTGGTGATTATTTTTTATGATTTTATGATCATATTCAGTGATTCATAAACATTGGCCCGGTGCCATTTGGTAATCATTTTACATTTTAAATATTGCGTTGGTGGTTCTACTTTTCATCTTTAAAAATTTCAGGATTGATACCGGGCAACTTAATTCAGACCCGAATGCAATTTCATTTGAAAGAAGGTGGCGGGTGGAGGGGGAAAAGAATCCGGCCCCTTCATTTTAATAAACCATTTTCAACAGCGATGTTAGGAGCCTCCACTTGTTACAACATTGCACTTACTGTAGCAAACTTTCTTTGAAGTTTAACACACAGAGGGTGCCTTGAAATCTGAATAAAAGCACAGGAAAACAGTTAACAAGCTTCTGGTTGGAAAGAAGATGTGATTGAGCCAAGGGTGGAGAGAGGCCTGGAGATGCTGGCTCCGGGCCAAGAAGGCTGGAAGCCACTAACCCTCCTCCCAGCACCTGGTTGGGGAATGTGATTACAGTCCCCCGGGGACCTGGAAATTCTTTACTGCCTGCCTGCCTGTGCCGGCCGCCTGCCCTGAATTGGGCTCCCATAACCGTTCCAGAAAGTAGCTTTTGCTCCTATGACACCAAGTCGGTGCCGGAGGATGGGTGGTGTCTGGGTCTTTCATGGGTTGGGAGCTCAGGGGATCTCCCTCCATCTCGCAGGCTCTCTTA
>PVKV010018874.1:14069-43700 GCA_004027835.1 Alouatta palliata
CCTCCTCTTCTTCTTCCTCCTTCTTCCTCCTCCTCTTCCTCCTTCTTCCTCCTCCTCTTCCTCTTCCTCCTTCTTCCTCCTCCTCTTCCTCTTCCTCCTCCTCCTCCTCTTCCTTCTTCTTCCTCCTCCTCCTCCTCATCCTTCTTCTTCCTCCTCTTCCTCCTCCCTCCTCCTCCTCGGCCGTGTCCTCCTCCTCCTTCTTCCTCCTCCTCCTCATCCTTCTTCTTCCTCCTCCTGTTCCTGTTCCTCTTCCTTTTCCTCCTTCTTCCTCCTCCTCCTTGGCTGTGTCCCCCTCCTCCTCCTTCTTCCTCCTCCTCTTCCTCTTCTTCTTTCCTTCCTTCCTCCTCCTCCTCGCCCTTCTTCTTCCTCCTCTTCTTCTTTCTTCCTCCTCCTCCTCGGCCATGTCCTCCTCCTCCTCCTTTCTTCTTTTTTTCTTTTGAGCCAGAGTCTCACTCTGTCACTCAGGCCAGAGTGCAGTGGTGCCATCTCAGCTCACTGTAACCTCTGCCTCCCGGGTTCAAGCGATTCTTGTACTTCAGCCTCCAAAGTAGCTGAGATTACAGGCGTGTGCCACCATGCCTGGCTAATTTTTTAATTTTTAGTAGAGACGGGGTTTCACCATGTTGGCCAGGTTGGTCTCGAACTCCTGACCGCAAAGGATCCGCCCGCCTCAGCCTCCCAAAATGCTGGGATTACAGGGGGATGACAGGTGTGAGCCACTTCACCCAGCCTTGAAGCCAAACTTCTGATGGTGGGCAGACAGTGGGACAGGAGAGGGCAGAGAATGGGACATCATGTTAAAACTCTTCCTCAAGACAGAAGCATGCCCAGGAATAAGCTTTCCTTTAGAACCTCATTTCATGTCAGGTACGCTGGCACAGAGGGGAGCTCTGCCAAGAAAACTGGCACCTTTGCCCAAAACACAGGAGATGAGATCTTAAAACACAACCATAAATATGTGCTGTAAAGAAATGGCCATAGAGAAAGCCAAGGCAAGATGAGAAATATTGTTTCCTTTCCCTCCCTCCCCCCTCCTTTCCATCCTCCCTTCCTACCCTCCCTCCCTTTCCTTCCCCTCCTCCTTCCCTTCCACTTGCCCTTCTCTTCTCTCGAGGCAGGGCCTTGCTTTGTCACCTAGGCTGGAGTGCAGTGGCACCATCACGACTCACTGCAGCCTCAACCTCCCAGGCTCAAGCAGTTCTCCCACCTCAGCCTCCCAAGGAGCTGGGACTAGAGGCCCTTGCCCCTCCACCACACTCAGCTCATTTTAAAATTTTTTGTAGAGATAGGATCTTGCTATGTTGCCCAGGATGGTCCTGAACTCCTGTTCTCAAGCAGTCCTCCCACCTTGGCCTCCCGAAGTGCAGGGAGCACAGACATGAGCCACTGAGCCTGGCCTAGAAAGATTTCCTTCTGGACAGTTTGAATAGGGTTAGCTCTGAGACAGCCCTTATTCTCTTTTCTAACTTTCTATAATTTATCATGTATAGCTGTTATGACTCTTCAATTGAAGTATCTGGTTTTAGGTTTTACTTGGATTTATGTATATGTCTCAAATTATTTAACTTTTCATTGTGGTAAAATATAGACAACATAAGATTTGCCATTTTAACCACTGTCCAGTGTACAATTCAGTGCTGTTTATCACATTTGCAATGTTGTGAGACTAGGGCCACTATCTCTTTGCAAAAATTTTCATCACTCTAAACATAAACTCTTTACCTATTAAGCAATAAGTCCTGCTCCCGCTTCCCTGCTCCCTGTGGCCCCTTCAGCCCCTGGAAACCACTCATCTACCTTCTATCTCTATGAATTTACTATTCTGATCATTTGTTTGTTTTTTTTAAATTTTTTTTTAGGGGGACAGGGTCTCACTCTCTTGCCCAGGCTAGAGTACAGTGGCATGATCTTCGCTCATTGCAACTTCTGCCTCCTGGGTTCAAGCAATTCTCTGCCTCAGCCTCCCAAGTAGCTGGGATTACAGGTGCCCACCACCATGCCCAGCTAATTTTTGTATTTTTAGTAGAGACGGAGTTTCGCCATCTTGGCCAGGCTGGTCTTGAACTCCTGACCTTGTTATCCACCCTCCTTGGCCTCCCAAAGTGCTGGGATTACAGGCATGACCCACCGCGCCTGGCCCTATTCTGAACATTTCATATAAATGGTACCATACAATATTTGTCCCTTTGTGTCTGGCTTCTTTCACTGAACGTAATGTTTTCAAGGTTCATTCACGTCATAAGATGTATTTAACTTTAATTCTCTTTTATACCAAATAATACTCCACTGTGTGGATATACCATATTATGTTTATCCACTACCTTACCGATGGACACTTGTGTGACTACCCCCTTTTGGCTATTGAAATAATGTTGGTGTCAACGTGAGTGTATAAGTATCTGAGTCCCTAGTGTATTTATGTTTTATTTTGTTTTTGAGATGGAGTCTTGCTCTGTCACCCAGGCTGGAGTGCAGTGGCATGATCTTGGCTCACTGCAACATCCACCTCCTGGGTTCAAGCAATTCTCCTGCCTCAGCCTCCAGAGTAGCTGACATTACAGGAACATGCCACCACACCCGGCTAATTTTTGTATCTTTAGTAGACATGGGGTTTCACCATGATGGCCAGGTTGGTCTCGAACTCTTGACCTCAGGTGATCCTCCTTCCCCAGCCTCCCAAAGTGTTGGGATTAGAGGCATAAGCCATATATCTGTTTTGACCATCACATTTTTTTCATCTGATCTACCTTTATCTTGGACGCTCTGTTTGCTAGCCTGGCAGAGCTGGCCTGGGCACAAGTGGCAAAGCCATTCATGCCTGGGAATTCCTCTCTAGCTGTGCTGTCAATGCCGCCGCTTCAAAGGACTTCTTGCAGTCATCCTCTGGCACTGCCAAGGCTGGTGCCAGTTGTCAATTCTGCACCAGCGGCCTCCATCCTCTACACTGGACTTGATAAAACAAGCTGCTTCTCACGTATGCTAAAGAACAAATTAAGAAACAGAATAACCTGGAATGAATGAAATTCCCTTTCAATCCTGTCAGCCAGAGCACATGTTGTCATGAGATTTGATGTTAGGGATTTATTTCTTAATATTCAGTCTAAAAGGGAAAACAGCGTAAGAGCTGAAATGTGAATTGGGCATGTCTGTAGAGTGTGAATTGGATTCAAGACAAAATATTGTGAATGGTTAATAGGGTCAGTCTAAGTATACTTGCTGAAATAATCTCTTGGATATGCAAATATTCTGAGAACTACCCTGTCAAATAGCTATTGTATCCTCTTATCTATGTGTTCACAGAATGGCTACATGTTATAACAAATGAAAAATGTGAATTTAAAAAATAATGTCACCCTAAAATAATACTTTACTTTGAATAGTAATTTTTGTTGTCAGAGTTTTTTATTTTTGTCACACCAGACAGTTAGGTCCTTAGCACAGCTTTATTTGGAAATTTTAAGAGATGAGCTCTGGCCGGGCATGGTGGCTCACACCTGTAATTCCTGCATTTTGGGAGGCCGAGGCGGGGTGGATCACCTGAGGTCAGGAGTTCGAGACCAGCCTGGCCAACATGGTGAAACCCTGTCTCTACTAAAAATACAAAAATCAGCTGGGCGTGGTTGCGGGTGCCTACAATCCTAGCTGCTCGGGAGGCTGAGGCAGCAGAATTGCTTGAACCCTGGAGGTGGAGGTTGCAGTGAGCTGAGATTGCGCTGCTACTCTCCAGCCTGGGCGACAGAGTAAGACTCTGTCTCAAAAAAAAAAAAAAAAAAAAAAAAAGATGAGCTCTGTGTCCTGTTCTCAGCAGGAACAGACATGAAGTGGGAAGCGGAGGGAAAAAGCAGGGACAGGCCACATGTTCAGAGTGATCTGGGTCATCCAGTCCGCCATATGCATCAGCCATGCCTTGGATTGTCCCAGTGGAACTTCTGCTTCTGGCTACCTGGGGCTGCCTCCGTGGAATCCCTTTCCTGGGAACATGGCTTTGTCTTGAGGACGTGAGATGCTATTTAAATGTTCACTATCTCATTATGGCTATCAGCCCATTACACATGAGGACAGGGTGGAGTTGGGGGCAAGAGGAATTCAGATGAAATATACTTGTGGAGAAGCCATAGGTTTTACTGTTGACAATTCCGTGGCTCCACCATTAAGCCTCTCATTAAAACCATCAGAAAGTAGCCAAACTAATGGGGTTTCATTCCGTTTCTTTTTCATTCCTTTTCCTAATTTCTGAGAGTTGATCTAGTGAGCAGAGAGGGAATAGATAGTGCACAGAAGGTGGACAGTTGATGGATGACCCTGACATAATATTCACATTCTAGAACAGCCTGAAGCCCACGGTAAGTACTCAACGCCTTAATCAGACGAACAAATACACATCAGCCACTAGGTACTCAAGAGCGGAGATGATCTGACCAATGGCTGTGCCTTTTTCTTCTTTGATCTAGCCCAGGTTTGCTGGGTTTGATTAACTTTGCAAATCTTTGGCAGAATTTGGTTCTCAGAAACATCAGGAAGTGGCAGAGTGCAAGAGAGCCCCTTCACCCTACTGAAATTGAAAATTCTCCCAGTTTTCTGATTTCGAGGTTAGAATTCAATTTCCAGGAGTCTCTCTCTCTTTTTTTTTTTTTTTTTTTTTGAGATGGAGTCTCACTCTGTCACCCAGGCTGGAGTGCAGTGGCGCAATCTCAGCTCACTACAACCTCTTCCTCCTGGATAACCTCCACCTCCCAGGTTCAAGTGATTTTCCCACCTCAACTGCACGAGTAGGTGGGATTACAGGCACTCATCATCACGCCTGGCTAATTTTTTTTATTTTTGTAGGGATGGGGCTTCACTATGTTGGCTGGGCTGGTCTTGATCTCCTGACCTCAGGTGATTCACCCATCTCAGCCTTCCAATGTGCTGAGATTATAGGCGTGAGCCACCATGCCCAGCCAATTTCCAGGATTTTCTAAGAAAGGATTCTGAGGATTAAACATGGAAAACAAGGGATCCCTGGCACCTCACTGCTGCTTTCTTCTTTATCCATGTCCTCAGGATCTGCCGTGTCCTTGCTCTAGAGCTTCAGCCCTTCCTCACCCCTCCCTGTTCATTCTCAGACCATCTAAACCCACCTGTTCTGAATCCCATCTGCTCTCAGTCCTGCTTGCCTTCCTCTTGGCCAATCCGATACAATCTCCTCTGCTTCACTTTAGATTCCTCCCATCCCGTTTGCACCCGTATAGCATTACAGCACCACCATATCTCAACTGTGGTCCATAACACATCTTTTCAAAAATTCTGGGGGTACTAGTTCAAAACACAAATTCATGAGCCCCATTTAAGATCTACTGAATCAGAATTTCTAAGGTGGGCTCAGGACTCCTCAGCATCCCCCATAAATGTGAGAATGTGAGAACATCGTCTTCTGGCACAAGTGATATAATTACCATGTTGAAAGAGATTGATCTATTTTTTTGAGACAGTCTCGTTCTGTCACCCAGGCTGGAGTGCAGTGGCAAGATCTCAGCTCGCTGCAACTTCCACCTTCCAGGTTCAAGCGATTCTCCTGCTTCAGCCTCCTCAGTAGCTGGGATTACAGTACCTACCACCATGTCCAGCTAATTTTTGTATTTCTGGTAGAGACAGGGTTTCACCATGTTGGTCAGGTTGGTCTCAAACTCCTGACCTCAGGTGATCCACGTGCTTCGGCCTCCCAAAGTGCTGGGATTACAAGCATGAGACACTGTGCCTGGACCATTTACATTGCTGAAAAGGTCTCTACTGGCTCCCAGTTCTACTGGATAAGGCTTAAAATCCTGGGCCATGAGTATCTCAGGTTCTCAGCCTGTCTCCTGCCCTTACTCATGTACCCCAACCTTGGGTACCCCAAACCAGACTCTCCCTCTTCCTTTAACAAGCTCTATGCCCTCAAACCTTAGGCCTGTCCTGCAGCAGTTCCCTCCTCTTGGAGCATCTCTCCTCCTGTTCGTGGCCCCACGGAAGATGCTTGCTGAGAACTACGTCCTTACTGGCATTTCCAGAGCTCTCGGAAGCTTCCTCTATGACAGCACTTTCATACTGCAGTGCAGTTAATTTGTTTCGTATCCAAACTCCTCTGTGAGTCCATGAACTTCTCAGGCATGGGAAGCACAGCTCATGCCTCCTTTTGGGCCACTCACAGTGCATGAACAATCTAGGAGTCTGACGAATACTTTCTGGGTTTCATAAAATAACAACACCTTTTATCCGCAGGCCTCTTTACAGAGACATTTCACATAGATCGTCATCTTCCTAGATATTCAGATCAAACGAGGCTTGTTCTGGCAGATGATTTGGTGAGAAATAGTGTGGTAAACCAAGGCAGGCAGTTTAGTGATTTGGCCAAAGTCCCAAACTGACGACACTCTGATTCCACTTGTTTAGCTCCCTGTCGCACGCCTTCCCACGGAAGCTGTGTGATGGTGGCCTCCGAGGAAGGACTGGCCAAGCATCTCTGGGACAAAGTAAATTGACAGCTTACGAAATGCACCGATCTCCACCCAGACTATTATAGGAGGTCTCCAGATGGACAGGCATTGAGGCCACTGCCACAATAATTGGGTAACTCAATGCTTAATCTCCGAGTTTTGGAATTATGTGCTCCCTGTGGATTGATTGATTGATTGATTGATTGACTGTGATAGAGTCTCGATCTATAACCCAGGCTGGAGTGCAGTAGCGTGATCTCAGCTCACTGCAACCTCCACCTCCTGGGCTCAAGTAGCTGGGATTACAGGCGTGTGTCACCACACCCGGATAATTTTTGCATCTTTGGTAGGTAAGTTTTGTATTTTTCTGTCCTCAGCTCTTGACCTCAAGTGATTCACCTGCCTCAGACTCCCAAAGTGCTGGGATTACAGACATGGGTCACCATGCCCAGCCTCCTGGGGATTTAAATATGACCATCTGGGCAAATCTCTCAGTGAACGAGTGGGGGCATTTTCTTTTCTTTTCTTTTTTTTTTTTTAATTGTACTTTAGGTTCTGGGGTACATGTGCAGATCATGCAGGACTGTTGCATAGGTACACACACGGCAATGCAGTTTGCTGCCTCCATCCCCCCGTCACCTACATCTGGCATTTCTCCCCATGTTATCCCTCTCTGACCTCCCCACCCCAGCTGCTGTCTCTCCCTTGGCTCCCACCAAGAGACCCCAGTGTGTGATGCTCCCCTCCCTGTGTCCACGTGTTCTCATTGTTCATCACCCACCTATGAGTGAGAACATATAGTGTTTGATTTTCTGTTCTTGTGTCAGTTTGGTGAGAATGATGGTTTCCAGAGTCATCCATGTCCCTACAAGGGCACAAACTCATCATTTTTTATGGTTGTATAGTATTCCATGGTATATATGTGCCACATTTTCCTTGTCCAGTCTATTGTTGACGGGCATTTGGGTTGGTTCCAGGTCTTTGCTATTGTAAACAGTGCTGCTATGAACATATGTGTACATGTGTCTTTATAATAGAAAGATTTATAATCCTTTGGGTATATACCCAGTAATGGGATTGCTGGGTCAAATGGAATTTCTATTTCTAGGTCCTTGAGGAAGTGCCACACTGTTTTCCACAATGGTTGAACTAGTTTATATTCCCACCAACAGTGTAAAAGTGTTTCTACTTCTCGACATCCTCTCCAGCATCTGTTGTCTCCAGATTTTTTAATGATCACCATTCTAACTGGCGTGAGGTGGTATCTCAATGTGATTTTGATTTGCATTTCTCTAATAATCAGTAATGATGAGCATTTTTTCATGTTTGTTGGCCTCATATATGTCTTCTTTTGAAAAGTGTCTGTTCATATCCATTGCCCACTTTTGGATGAGTTTGTTTGTTTGTTTCTTGTAAATCTGTTTTAGTTCTTTGTAGATTCTGGATATTAGCCCTTTGTCAGATAGATAGATTGCAAAAATTTTTTCCCATTCTGTTGGTTGCCGGTTCACTCTGATGATTGTTTCTTTTGCTGTACCGAAGTTCTGGAGTTTAATTAGGTCCCATTTGTCCATTTTGGCTTTTGTTGCCAATGCTTTTGGTGTTTTAGTCATGAAATCCTTGCCTATGCCTATGTCCTGAATGGTTTTGCCTAGGTTTTCTTCTAGGGTTTTTATGGTGTTAGGTCTTATGTTTAAGTCTTTAATCTATCTAGAGCTAATTTTAATGTAAGGTGTCAGGAAGAGGTCCAGTTTTAGCTTCCTGCATATAGCTAGCCAGTTTTCCCAACACCATTTATTAAACAGGGACTCCTTTCCCCATTGCTTGTTTTTGTCAGGTTTGTCAAAGATCAGATGGTTGTAGATGTGTAGCATTGCCTCCAGGGCCTTTATTCTCTTCCATTGGTCTATATCTATCTCTGTTTTGGTACCAGTACCATGCTGTTTTGATTACTGTAGTCTTGTAGTATAGTTTGAAATCAGGTAGCGTGATGCCTCCAGCTTTGTTCTTTTTGCTTAGGATTGTCTCAGCTATGTAGGCTCTCTTTTGGTTCCATATGAAGTTTATGGTGGTTTTTTCCAGTTCTGTGAAGAAGGTCATTGGTAGCTTGATGAGGATAGCATTGAATCTATAAATTACTTTGGGCAGTATGGCCACTTTCATGATATTGATTCTTCCTAACCATGAGTATGGCATGTTTCTCCATCTGTTTGTGTCCTCCCTTATTTCCTAGAGCAGTGGTTTATAGTTTTCCTTAAAGAGGTCCTTTACATTCTTTGTCAGTTGTATTCCTAGGTATTTTATTCTCTTTGTAGCAATTGTGAATGGGAGTTTGCTCATGATTTGGCTCTCTGTTAGTCTGTTATTGGTATATAGAAATGCTTGTGATTTCTGCACATTGATTTTATATCCTGAGACTTTGCTGAAGATGCTTATCAGTTTAAGGAGATTTTGGGCTGAGATAATAGGGTCTTCTAAATAGACAATCATGTTGTCGGCAAGTAGAGACAATTTGACTTCCTCTTTTCCTAACTGAATACACTTTATTATTATTATTTTTCTTGCCTAATTGCTCTGGCTAGAACTTCCAAATCTATATTGAATAGGAGTGGTAAGAGAGGGCATCCTTGCCTAGTGCCGGATTTCAAAGGGAATGCTTCCAGTTTTTGCCCATTCAGTATGATATTGGCTGTAGGTTTGTGGTAAACAGCTTTTATTGTTTTGAGATATGTTCCTTCGATACCTAGTTTATTGAGAGTTTTTAGCATAAAGCACTGTTGAATTTTGTTGAAGGCCTCTCTGCATCTATTGAGGTAATCATGTGGTTTTTGTCTTTGGTTCTGTTTATGTGGTGGATTACGTTTATAGACTTGCATATGTTGAACCAGCCTTGCATCCCTGGAATGAAGCCTACTGGATCGTGGTGGATAAGCTTTTTGATGTGCTGTTGCAATTGGTTTGCCAGTATTTTATTGAAGATTTTTGCATCTATATTCATCATGGATATTGGCCTGAAGTTTCCTTGAGTCTCTGCCAGGTTTTGGTATCGGGATGATGTTGGCCTCATAAAATGATTGGGGAAGTATTCCCTCTTTTTGTATTGTTTGGAATAGTTTCAGAAGGAATGGTACCAGTTCCTCTTTATACATCTGGTAGAATTCAGCTGTGAACCCATCTGGACCTGGACTTTTTTTGGTTGTTAGGCTATTAATTGCTGCCTCAATTTCAGCTCTTGTTATTGGTCTATTCAAGGTTTCAACTTCTTCCTGGTTTAGGCTTGGGTGGGTGCAAGTGTCCAGTAATTTACCCATTTCTTCTAGGTTTACTGGTTTATGTGCATAGAGTTGTTTGTAGTAATCTCTGACTGTAGTTTGTATTTCTGTGGAATCAGTGGTGATATCCCCTTTATCGTGTTTTATTGCATCTATTTGATTCTTCTCCCTTCTCTTTTTTATTAATCTGGCTAGCGGTCTATATTGCTGATCTTTTCAAAAAACAAGCTCCTGGATTTATTGATTTTTTAAGGAGTTTTTTGTGCCTCTATGTCCTTCAGTTCTGCTCTAATATTAGTTATTTCTTGTCTTTTGCTAGCTTTTGAGTTTTTGTGATCTCGCTTCTCTAGCTCTTTCAATTTTGATGATAGGGTGTTGATTTTAGACCCTTCCTTGCTTCTCATGTGGGCATTTACTGCTATAAATTTCCCTCTAGACACTGTTTTAAATGTGTCCCAGAGATTCTGGTATGTTGTGTCTTTGTTTGATGGGCTTCCCTTTATGGGTAACCTGATCTTTTTCTCTGGCTGCCCTTGGCATTTTTTCCTTCATTTCAACCCTGGTGAATCTGACGATTATGTGCCTTGGGGTTGCTCTTCTTGAGGAATATATTTGTGGTGTTCTCTGTATATCCTGGACTTGAATGGTGGCCTGGCTTGCTAGGTTGGGGAAATTCTCCTGGATAATATCCTGAAGAGTATTTTCCAGCTTGGATTCATTCTCTCTGTCACATTCAAGTACACCTATCAAACGTAGAGTAGGTCTTTTCACATAAGCCCATATTTCTTGGAGGCTTTGTTCATTTCTTTTCACTCTTTCTTCTCTATTCTTGCCTTCTCGTTTTATTTCATTGAGTTGATCTTCAATCTCTGATATCCTTTCTTCTGCTTGGTTGATTCGGCTATTGAAACTTGTGTATGCTTTGTGAAGTTCTCGTGCTATGTTTTTCAGCTCCATCAAGTCATTTATATTCTTCTCCAAGCTGTTTATTCTAGTTAGCATTTCATCTAACCTTTTTTCTAGGTTCTTGCATTGGGTTAGCACATGTTATTTTAGCTCTGAGAAGTTTGTTATTACCCACCTTCTGAAGTCTGTTTTTGTCAATTCATCAGATTCATTCTCCATCCATCTTTGATTCCTAGCTGGTGAGGAGTTGTGATCCTTTGTAGGAGGAGAGGTGTTCTGTTTTTTGGTGTTTTCATCCTTTTTGCACTGGTTTCTTCCCATTTTAGTGGCTTTATTTACCTGTGGTCTTTGTAATTCGTGACTTTCAGATGGGGTCTCTGAGTGGATGTCCTTTTTGTTGATGATGAAGTTATTTCTTTCTGTTTCTTAGTTTTCCTTCTAAAAATCAGGCCCCTCTGATGCAGGACTGCTGGAGGTCCACTCCAGACAATGCTTGCCTGGGGATCACCCACGGGGGCTGCAGAACAGTAAGGGTTGCTGTCAGTTTCTTCTTATCTTCATCCCAGAAGGGTACCTGCCAGATGTTGGCCTGAGCTCTCCTTTATGAGGTGTCTCTTTGGGTGTACAGGGGTCAGGGAGCTGCTTGAGGAGACAGTCTGTCCCTTATAGGAGCTCAGTTGCTGTGCTGGGAGCTCCATTGTTCCGTGCAGAGCTGCTGGTCAAGTACTTTTAAGTCTGCTGCAGCGGAACTCATAATCGCCTCTTTTCCCAAGTGCTCTGTCCTAGGAAGGTCGGCTTTATTTATAAGTTCCTGTCATGCTGCTGCCTTTTTTCATAGATGCCATGCCCTGCATGGAGTAGTCTAGTCACAGTCTGCCAGCAGAGGCGTTGCTGAGCTGCCCTAGGCTCTGCCCAGCTGCTGTGTGAACTGCCTCGGTAGTGGTGGTCACCCTTCCCCACATGGAGCTGGGCCATCCTGGGTCCAGCTGCACTTGCTTGGAAACTCTCAATCCAGAGTGTTTCAGATTGCTTGTTTTGTGGGGGTGGTACCCACTGAGCCAGATCGCCTGGCTCCCTGTCTCTGCCCTCTCCGTTTCAGTTGAATGGGTGGCTCTGTCTCCCAGGCGTTCCAGGCAGCAGCTGAAACAGCCGCCTGGATTTGTGTGAGTTTCTGTGCACCCATCTGGCACCGGCTGCAACTGCTGTGCTGCAAACTTGTGGTCCTTTTCGGCCTGGGAATCTCCTGGTCTGTGGGCACTGAAAATTTGCTTGGAAATGCAGTGGGCACTCACCCTCTGCATTGTTCTTGCTGGGAACTGCACTCCAGAGCTGTTCCTATTCGGCCATCTTGGATCCTCTCTCAGGACATTTTCTTTACGAGAGGCTTTCAGGGAGTACGTACCAATTGAGGCTGGCTCATAGTTCACAGGCTTAGCTGTACGAGAGTAATGGGAACACACAGGGTCTCTAGAGAAGAACTTCCTAGGGCCTCAGTTGACCTCAGGTGTAAGCCTGATCCTGTATCCTCTTCACTTGGCTAACTTTTAACATTCAGGAAGCCTTCCTTGACCACTCCTTCAACCCCACCCTTCTGTCCCACATGCGCTCCTATAGTGTTTTGTGTTTGCTTCCATCCTCATATGGTTGAGTGGTCAAACCCAAGTCTGTCCCTCACTTGACTGTGAGATCCCTAAAGGCAGGGAGATACCAAGTACATCTGTCACTGGGCCATTCTGAGGAGAAGAAGAAATAATGCAAGGGTCCTGCGGAGGGAGGATGATTGTGAAACCGTGGACCACAGCATCAATCATTCACTGTGCCTGAAGATGGGCTCTTGCACACATCCATCCTTGGCCACTGTTTTCTTTCATAGTTAGTTTCTTGTTGCTGGGCCGGGTGTGGTGACTCATGTTTGTAATCCGAGCACTTTGAGAGGCCTAGGCGAGAGGATGGCTTGAGGCCAAGGGTGCAAGACCAGCCTGGGCAACACAGCGAGACTCTGTGTTGGGGAAAATATATATATATATATTTTTAATATATATATAAATATATATATAAATATATATATATGGCGTGGTGGCTTGCACCTGTAATCTCAGCACTTTGGGAGGCTGAGGTGGGTGGATCATGTGAGGTCAGCTGTTTCAAGACCAGCCTGGCCAACATGGCGAAACCCTGTCTCTACTAAAAATACAAAAATCAGCCGGGTGGTGGTGCACACCTGTAATCCTATCTACTTGAGAGGCTGAGGCAGGAGAATTGCTTGAACCCGGGAGGCGGATGTTGCAGTGAGCTGAGATCACACCATTGCACTCCAGCCCAGGTGACAGAGCGAGACTTTGTCTCAAAAAATAAAATAAAATAAAATAAAATATTTTTGTTAATTTGAAAAAAAATCATTACACTGCCATGACTTTCCAGGTCAAAAATTCTTTTCATGGCCCTCGTGGTCACCATGAGTGAGATTTCTTTAGATCCAGCTTTTCTTTCACTCTTTCATCTCTCTCCCTCTCCTTATGTATACACAGACCACCCCCCTGACCCCTACCCACATCCCCTACCTCTGTGCTTCTGCTCATGCAGTACCCGCAGCCTGGAACACCAACCTCAGGACCAGGGACTCCTCTCCATCATGCAAAGCACTGTTTCAATGTTTCTCTGAAGCCCTCCCAGACCCCTGGTCCCCATATGTTATGGGCTTCTCTCAGTTCCCTGAGCTCTGGCTACTGCCTGACTTTTTTCATTATATTCCAATGGTTTCTGCCCATTTCCCTTAATTAGAGCATAAGATCCTTAGGAGCAAGGATCTTGTCTTGTTCTTTTGTTTTCGACGCCCACACTGGGTCCTAGGTGGCTGGATGAATTGTGAAATAAGAATCTGTGGAATTTCACATTCCTTTACTAGTTAGTGATGGTGAAGCTGTTTCTCTCAGCTCTGAGAAAACCTTACATGCACGCTGCTTTTCGCATGGTGTCAGTTTTCGGTTTCCAAGACTTTTGTTCTAGCAGGATGAGAATCCAGGATTAAGCAAGATGGAAGATGTACAAACTCTCCCTCTCTAAGGGTGAATGCTTGTCAAAGGCTACAAAGGGCCAAGCAGTCAGATGGCTGCGTGTCCTGTCTGATGTCATCCCTTTATTGTGCTCTTGGGCCTGGTCAAATCAGTCAACCCAGCTGACGTGACATTTGCAGCTAGTTTTATGCAAGATGCAAAATCTTGCACATCAACAACTAGAGAGGCTGTTGTAATTCTGTGCAAGTTGGAAAAAGCCAGGAGCCAATTTGGCCTGTGTAGATGTGACTTTGTCTCCAAGTTCCCATCATTCTTCAAGGAAGCCCTGCCTTAGAAAGTTTAAGTAATTTGGCAGGGCTCGGTGGCTCATCCCTGTAATCCTTTGGGAGGCTGAGGTGGATGGATCAGCTGAGGTGGGGAGTTTGAGACCAGCCTGACCAACATGGAGAAACCCTGTCTCTACTAAAAATACAAAATTAGCCAGGCATGGTGGTGCATGCCTGTAATCCCAGCTACTGGAGGCTGAGGCAGGAGAATCACTTGAACCTGGGAGGCAGAGGTTTTGGTGAGCTGAGATCGGGCCATTGCACTCCAGCCTGGGAAACAAGAGCGAAACTCCATCTCAAAAAAAGAGAAAGTTTAAGTAATCAAAACCTTCCAGTGACGATAATGATGGCGTGCCTGTGTAGAGTTAGTCGGTCCAGTTCCAAGGGTGTTCTCATGCGATAGCTATGAAACAACGCACTTGGTCACCACGTGGGTAATGACAAATGGGTCAGGACACTGCTATCGTATCAGAGATGATTAAGTTTTACTAATGGATGGAACTAACACCATCTAACTGGTTGGCACTCAGTCACTTGTAATATCAAAAAGCAAGTATTTAAATATGTATTTTAAAATTCATTCCTCTTTAGGCTGGGTGCAGGGGCTCACGCCTGTAATCCCAGCACTTTGGGAGGCTCAGATGGGGAGATCACTTGAGGTCAGGAGTTTGAGACCAACCTGGCCAACCGTGGCAAAATGCTGTTTATACTAAAAATACAAAAAATCAGCTGGGTGTGGTGGAGTGCACCTGTAATCTCAGCTACTTGGGAGGCTGAGGTGGGAGAACTGCTTGAATCCAGGGGGTGGAGGTTGCAGTGTTCCAAGATCATGCTACTGCACTCTAGCCTGGGCAACAGAGCAAGACTCCATCTAAAAAATTCACAATAATAAAATAAAATAAAATAAAATTGATTCCTCTTTAGTTTTATATATTTCATAGCAAACCTTCCTGAAAAAAGAAAGGATATACAGCAGCTTCAAAGACAAAAGGAGATCCATTTTAGAAGTGGGTGTTTAAATATAAGCCCTTTCTGCTCAACTGATAGATATTGTCACATCTGCATATGACAAGATATCACTTTACTGGGGCATTTGCTTTCCCTGACTCACCCAACAAGGGTGAGAATTCCCTCCTCTGCATCACTCCTGTGCCTGGAACAAACCTGTTCCGTAGCATAGCTCCTACAGCATTCTGAGTCTTTATTCCCATGCTGTGGGCATCTTGAGGGCAGTGCCATGCATATTCGATTTGGAACCCCTAGCACACGTTTTCAATCAAGAATGATAATCGAGGCTGGGCGTGGTGGTTCATGCCTGTAATCCCAGCACTTTGGGAGGCTGAGGCGGGTGGATCACTTGAGGTCAGGAGTTTGAAACCAGCCTGGCCAACATAGTGAAATCTCATCTCTACTAAAAACACAAAAAATTAGCCAGGCATGGTGGTGGATGCCTGTAATCCCAGCTACTGGGGAGGCTGAGACAGGAGAATCACTTGAACATGGGAGGTGGAGGTTGCAGTGAGCCAAGATGGCACCATTGCACTCCAGCCTGGGTGACAGAGAGAGACCCCATCGTGAAAAAGAAAAGAAAAAAAAAGAATGATGATAATGGGCTGGGTGCAGTGGCTCACACCTGTCATCCCACTTTGGGAGGTCAAGGTAGCAGGATCACTTGAGCCTAGGAATTT
Organism: Alouatta palliata; assembly: GCA_004027835.1. Taxonomy (NCBI): domain Eukaryota; kingdom Metazoa; phylum Chordata; class Mammalia; order Primates; family Atelidae; genus Alouatta; species Alouatta palliata. Next base: position 29,731 of record PVKV010018874.1, read on the forward strand.
GAGACCAGCCTGAGCAACATAGTGAGATCTTGTCTCTACACAAAATTTAAAAAATTAGCTGGGTATGGTGGTGTGCCCCTGTGGTCCCAGCTGCTCAGGAGGCTGAGGTGGAAGGATTGCTTGAGCCTGGAGGGTTGAGGCTGCAGTGAGCTGTGATCACGCCATTGCACTTCAGCCTGGGTGACAGAGCAAGACCTTGTCTTTAAAAAAGAAAGAGAGAACAGTGATGATGATGAGAAGGAGGATGACGATGAAGAGGCGGAGGATTTTTTTTTTTGAGGCGGAGTTTTTGCTCTTGTTGCCCACGCTAGAGTTCAATGGCATGATCTCAGCTCGCTGCAACCTCTGCTTCCCTGGTTCAAGTGATTCTCCTGCCTCAGCCTCCTGAGTAGCTGGGATTACAGGTATTTGTTTGTTTGTGTGTTTGTTTTGAGGCCACTGCTCTGTCGCCCAGGCTGGAGTGCAGTGGTAGGATCACGGCTCACTGCAGCCTCAGACTCCTAGGCTCAAGTGATCTTCCCACCTTGACCTCATGAAGTGCTAGGGTTATGCCCAGTGGAAGCATATTATTGCATAAACTAAATTTTGGATCTCTCCTCCTCCCTCTGCATCCGGTTCTCTGCCAGTCCTGGAGCGCACCCACCAGTACCTCTCCGGCCCTGTCCCTGTCAGGCCCTGTGGCATGTGGGCCACAGTCCTGAAGTGACTTCTGCTTTCTCCACTTCAGTTCTAACAGGGTTAAACCTGAGGTTTCTAATCGCTCCCAGGAGGTCTTATTACCTGTTGATTAGGTCCTTTTGGGATCAGCATCAAACCCACAACAACAATAAACACTCTCTTCATTGGAACTCAGTAATGACCCTGCTGCCCTGCAGGCCTGGCAGCCTCAATGGGGAGGGGCACTGGTCATTATGGGGCTGGAAACAGCAGCCCGTGGTGAGGGCGTCTGCCAGCAATTTGGTGGTGCAGCTAAGAGGTACGGCTAACGAGCCGACAGGCACCGGCTGGGGATTTCTGGCTGGCTGAAGGCACCCCTGTTTTTCCAGCATAAGGGTTTTCAGAGAGGACCCTCCACAGCCAGCCTGAGGTCCTGAGAGATGGAGCCGGGTGGTCTTTCCACAGGACTAAAGGAATTTCTAGAGAATGATCTGGTAACTGTTTCATGTGTATTTTTTCAAACTCTTTCCTGTGCACCTACAAATGTGAGTGAGTGAATGAGGATGTGAATGCATGTGTGTGCACAGTATCAGTGCCTTTATTACCAAAATGCAATCATAGGAAAATTTTGTTTTGTAAATTGCTTTTTTGTTGTTTTTTACCCAACCATCTGTCTTGGACACCCTTCCATGTCATTCTGTTGAAGAGCTTCATATTAATGCAGAATATGAACAAGGCCGAACGCATTTACCCAACATAAATGTGACTGAACACTTCGGCCATCTCCACCAATGTCTTGGTGTTACAGATAAAGCCGCAGGGCTTACTTGGATGGCACACACACTAAAGTCAGAATGATGGAGAAGGTCACATGGCCCCGTGCAGGAAGGATACACGAATTCGTGAAGCATTTTATATTTTTTTGTTTAAAACTTTTTATATTAGGCCAGGTGCGGTGGCTCATGCCTGTAATTTGGGAGGCCAAGGCTTGCGGCCAGGAGTTCAAGATCAGCCTGGCCAACAGGGTGAACCCCATCTCTACAAAAACTACAAAAATTAGCTGAGCATGGTGGTGCACACCTGTACTCCCAGCTACTCGGGAGGCTGAGCCATGAAAGTCACTGGAACCCAAGAGGCAGAGGTTGCAATGAGCCAAGATCACACCACTGCCTTCCAGCCTGGGTGACAGAGTGAGACTTTGTCTAAAAAAATCCTCAACTTTTCGTATTTAAAACTTTTAAAAGTAACAAAACGAAATGACATTGAAGAGTTTCATTTCTTTCGTTTACTTTTAAATCCTAAAAATCCTTATGCATTTTCTTGTGCAAAAGCAGGATACATTCAAAAAGGTTGTGTCTATTAGCACAGCGAACAGTAGTATTGAGGATCCCCTTTCCGTGGTCCTTGGATAATATAATTTTGTTTGTGATGATTCAATTGTAAGAAAAGATACCTCAGTAATATTTTGATTTGAATTTCCCTGACACGACATTGTATTTACCATATAACTTTAAAAACATATAATTCAAGTTTTAAGAAAAATTACACAGAACACTCCTAAAATTTCCATACGCTCTTTACACAGGTTCCCTAGTTCTTTGTATTTTGCCCCAGCTTTTTTTTGAGACAGGGTCTTCCTCTGTCACCCACGCTGGAATACAGTGGCTCGATCATAGCTCAGCCTCAATCTCCTGGGTCAAAGTGATCCTCCCACCCCAGCCTCCCGAGTAGGTGGGACTACAGGTATGCATCACCACAATCAGCTAATTTTTAAATTTTTTGTAGAGATGAGGTCTCACAATGTTGCCCAGGCTGGACTTGAACTTCTAAGCTCAAATGATCTGCCTGCCTTGGCCTCCCAAATTGCTGGGATTTTAGGTGTGAACCACTGTGGCGTGCCTAGCATGTTAAACTAATACAGAAACAAATGACCAAGTTGCAGAATAACAACAGCAAGGATGCATTTGATGTTTTAAAGGATTTTTTTTTTTTTTTTTTTTTTTTTTTGCTGAGGTTTTTTTGAGACAGAGTCTCGTTCTGTTGCCCAGGCTGGAGTGTAGTGGCTTGATCTCAGCTCACTGCAACCTCCTCCTCCTGGGTTCAAGCGATTCTCCTGCGTCAGCCTCCCGAGTAGCTGGGATTACAGGCACGCGCCACCACACCTGGCTACACTTTGTATTTTTAGTAGAGACGGGGTTTAACTGTGTTGGTCAGGCTGGTCTCTCCTGACCTCACGATCTGCCCACCTCAGCCTCCGAAAGTGCTGGGATTACAGGCGTGAGCCACCGCGCCCGGCCACATTTTATGTTTGCAATCACAAGATAAACATGTGCATTTCTGCATGTACATATATGCCTATGAATAAAAATGGAAAAAGACACACACCAAGCTGTTGTTACCTCTGCGGACCAAGTTAGGATTTCTGGGGATAGCCCAAGGGGAATTCTTCTTTTCTTTTCTGTTTTTTTTTTTTGAGACAGTCTCGTCCTGTCACCCAGGCTGGAGTGCAGTGGCCCAATCTCAGCTCACTGCAACCTCCACCTACTGGGTTCAAGTGATTCTCCTGCCTCAGCCTCCCAGGTAGCTGGGATTACAGGTGCCTGCCACCCCACCTGGCTAATTTTTGTATTTTTAGTAGAGACAGCATTTCACCATGTTAGCCAGGCTGGTCTCAAACTCCTGGTCTCAAGTGATCTGTCCGTCTCGGCCTTTCAAAGAGCTGGGATTATAGGCGTGAGCCCCTGCGCCCGGCCGGCATTTTTCTATTATCCTATTTGATTTTGCTTTTTTCCCCATGAGAACACTTTCACGAATTGCTAGTGAAATTAAAAATAAATAAACACACTAATGGGAGGTCTAACAATCATGCCAGCTTAGGGGAAGCAGCCACTATTTAAACATTAAAGAATCAAATGCAGTTACACAGCATACACAGAATAAAAGTTGACCTGGGGGCTCTTGCCATCTACAGGAAATTGCACCAATCCATTCAGAAAGGAATAAACAGAACTCTACGCTGTCCTATGTTTCAACTGCCCAGCTTTGCTCCTCATCCTAAGTCTGTGCAGAGTCCACATTCTCTGTGAGGGAGAGAGGGAAAAAAGAAAGAAAGAGAAAGAAAAAGAAAGAGAGAGAGAGAAGGAGAGAAAGAAAGGACAGAAGAAGGAAAGAAAGAAAGAAGGAAAAAAGAAAGAAAGGAAAAGAAAGGAAGAAAGAAAATGAAAGAGGAAACAGAAAGGAAAGAAAAGAAGGGAGGGAGGGAGAGAGGAAGGACAGAAGGAAGGAAAGAAGGAAGGAAGGAAGGAAAGAAGGAAGGGATTCACTGTGTAACTAGCACATTCTAAACTCTTGCTGTATATGCTATTTCATTTAGTTTTTGAAACTCCAAGAAGCATTACTTGTCCCCATTTTACAGATGGGAAAACTGAGGTTTAACAAATTCGTGCAAGTTCTCAAGGAACCTGGCTTCTCTCAAACTTAGTCTTTCCTGACTCCAAAGCCCACTGACGGTCCTCTACCAAGAATCGTTTTAGAGGGGACTGGAGAACAGGTTTGCAGTTGTAGAATCTCACACTGGTGGGTCTAGGTGGCTCATAGTCCTTTTCCTCCTTTTCTGGGGGTGCTCTAGAAAACACCTGGGGAAATGCCCTGGGCATGGTGGACAAACTTCTCTCCAGAGTTTTCCATTTTTCTCTGCTCCTGTCTGCCCATGGCACCCTATCTCAAGAGGGAAGACAGAGAAGAGAGGTAGAGCCCCAAGCAGGAGCCTACAGAGGAGTTGTCAAAATAGGAAGACAGAGAAAAATGGAAAGAAGGGGAGAAGGGCAGGGCCTGTGAGGCAAGGAGCTTTGGGAGTCCCAGTCTCATAAATTAAGAGGATGACAACAAAGCCAGGCAGGCAGGATTAAAAAAAAAAAAAAAAAAAAAAAGGGCTGGACTCAGTGGTTCACACCTGTAATCCCAGCACTTTCGGAGGCTGAGATGGGCGGATCACCTGAGGTCAGGAGGTCGAGACCAGCCTGGGCAACATAGTGAAACCCATATCTACTACAAATACAAAAATTAGCCAGGCATAGTGGCACATGCCTGTAGTCTCAGCTACTCGAGAGGTTAAGGCAGGAGAATCACTTGAACTTGGGAGGCAGAGGTTGCAGTGAGCTGAGATCGAACCATTGCACTCCAGCCTAGGTGACAGTGAGACTCCATCTCAAAAAAAAAAAAAAAAAGTAAGTACTTTCCCCTGATAGACTGAGAAAGGAGGAGGTTAGGGAAGGGTGGAGAGAAGCAGCCCAGATCCCACCCACGTTCCTGTGCATCCAGGGAGAAGGGTCCCAGCTGCTGCCCCAGGGGCCTGGCTGAGTAGGTGGGTGGGTGTGCAACCCCAGCAGAGCCAGGCGTGCCCTTGAGTCAACCTGTACACTTTGGACCCAGCACCCACAGCAGTCCTGTGCCTTGGCTCTTAGGACAAACTTTGAAAATCCCTAAGACGTTACGAATTTCCTACGATGTCTTTCCCTAAGATGTTAGGGATTTTCTTTTTTTTTTCTCGGGAGCGGGGGACAGAGTTTTGCTCTGGTTGCCCAGGCTGGAGTACAATGGCACGATCTTGGCTCACTGCAACCTCCGCCTCCCAGGTTCAACCAATTCTCCTCCTCGGCCTCCTGAGTAGCTGGGATTACAGGCATGCACCACCACACCCGGCTAATTTTGTATTTTTAGTAGATACAGGGTTTCTCTGTGTTGGTTAGGCTGGTCTTGAACTCCTGACCTCAGGCGATCCACGTGCCTCAGCCTCCCAAAGTGCTGGATTATAGGTGTGAGTCCCCACGCTTGGTGACATTAGGGATTTTTAAAATTTGTCCTTCTCCTGAAAGCACAAATTCAAAAGGATAAAACAGATTAGAAAGGGCAGCAGAAAACCAGCTGGATTAGTCTTTGGGAGAAACCTCAAGGGAAGGAAGGAAAGAAGATGAAAAGGAAAGAGAGAATGAGAGGAAGAAGAGAGAAGAGGAGTTAGAGAAGGTCAGAAAGAAGGAGAGGAGGGCAAGAGGCCTGGAAACAGAGATGGGGAGATGGAATGAGGCGAGGAGGTGGAGAAGCTGCCAGAGGAAGTGAAGGGAGGAAGGAAGGCATTTTATACTCCTGGGAAGGAACAATATAAGATCTTTCACCACATTCCAGAGGTCAATAAGCTGGCCGGGGAAATTAAGAACAAGTTGTCGTTGAGGATTAGCAAAAGGCCTGAGGAAGTGCAAAAACTCCTGCCAGCTTTCATGAGGCTGCCTCCAAGAAATTAAAAATCACAGGCCACGATAAATACGGCCCACGTCTATCCACAACCATGTCCATATTTCAGGCTGGAGACGGAGGCGTGACCCAAGGCCTTGCTTTAATGGGAGTAATTACAGGTGTGCAAGAATCCCATGCATACGCCCACTACATGAGCTCCTGGGAAGAGGCAAGGAGGTGAATGCCAGCAGCGAGTATGAGAAAGCGGAATTAAACGTGGATGGCAGGTCTCGGTTCCTACTAATGGGGTAAGATATGTCCATTTCTATTTCAAGGGCAGAAGGTTTAAATCAAATAGTTTTTCCCATGACCCAGACTCTTTTTTGGAAACTTTTTTTTTTTTTTTTAAGAGATGGGGTCTCACTCTGTTTCCCAGGCTGGTCTTGAACTCCTGAGCTCAAGTGAGTCACTCTCCCACCTCAGCCTCCCAAAGTGTTGGGATTCAGGCGTGAGCCACCATGTCCGGCTGGAAAGTTTCAAAGGAGTGGATTTTGCATGCATACTACTCATTTTCTGAGGCTAGTTGGCGTTGGTCTCACACTATGGTTGAAGATAAGGTAGAATTTTCTTTTCTTTTTTTCTCTTTTATAAGATGGAGTCTCGCTCCACTGCCCAAGCTGGAGTTCAGTGGCACAATCGCGGCTCACCGAAACCTCCTCCTCCTGGGTTCAAGCAATTCTCCTGTCTTATCCTCCCTAGTAGCTGGGACTATCAGCACCTGCCACCACGCCTGGCTTTTTGTATTTTTAGTAGAAATGGGGTCTCACCATGTTGGTCAAGCTGGTCTCGAATTCTGGACCTCAGGTGACCCACCTGCCTTGGCCTTCCAAAGAGCTGGTATTACAGGCATAAGCCACCATGCCCAGCCATGAATTTTCTTAACTAAAGTTACCTTTTTAATATTCTTTATTAATCATCCCTTAGGTTGTTACCGGAAATTGGGTACACTGCCAGGCATGGTGGTTCATATCTGTAATGTAAGGCCAGGGCTCTTGATGCCAGGAATTTAAGACCAGCCTGGGCAACATAGTGAGACCCCCATCTCTATAAAAAATATTTAAAAACTAGCCGGGTATGGTGGCACATGCCTGTAGTCCCAGCTACTCAGGAGGATGAGGTGGGAGGATCCCTTGAACCCAGGAGGTCAAGGCTGTAGTGAGCCATGATCTCGCCACTGCTCTCCAGCCTAGGCGACACAGTGAGACCCTGTTTCAAAAAACATAAAGTAAAATTTTTTAAAAAATGGGCAAACTGGCGATTTTCTCCAAGGGAATAAGTTTTGCTACCTCGTGAATGGCAAGCCTGTCTTTGATCACAAGGGCAACTCACAGGCAAAGGATTACTGCTATTTCCTTATTTTTGTTTGTTTTTACTTTTTTTTTTGAGATGGAGTCTCGCTCTGCAACCCAGGCTGGAGTGCAGTGGCGTGATCTTAGCTCACTGCAACCTCTGCCTCCCAGGTCCCTGTTCAAGCAATTATCCTACCTTAGCCTCCCAAGTAGCTGGGATTACAGGCACGAACCACCATGCCCAGCTAATTTTTGTATTTTTTAGTAGAGGCAGGGTTTCACCATGTTGGCCAGTCTGGTCTTGAATTCCTGACCTTGTGATTTGCCCGCCTTGGCCTCCCAAAGTGCTGGGATTACAGGTGTGAGCCACCGTGCCTGGTCTTTTTGTTTGTTTTTAAAGAGATGGGGTCTTGCTATGTTGCTCAGGCTGGTCTTAAACTCCCGGTCTCAAGAAATCCTCCCACCTCAGCCTCCCAAGCAGTAGGGACTTCAGGTGCATGCCACCATGCCTAGCTGATCACGGTTTCTACCCTGTGACCCCAGGCCCTGCTGTAGTGCTTCCTCAAGAGTCTACTGTCATAGAAGCAGCTGTCCTCAGCTTCTCTCTCTAGGCCTTCTTTGTTGCCCACCACCAGTTCTTGGGGGAGCCAACAACTTGAAAGTCAGGACCAACAGCTATAGAAACCAGACCCTGATCCTGGCTGCCCTCATCTCCAAGACTCAGCAGACACTGCTAAGTTGGTGCTTTAGGGGAGAGTATTAAGTCTGACTCCAGGGATCTAAGATCTACCGCTGCCCCAAGATTACAGGTCCAGGCTAGGCGTGGTGGCTCATGCATATAATCCCAGCACTTTGGGAGGCTGAGGCAAGAGGCTCGCTTGAGTCTAGAGTTTGAGACCAGCCTGGGCAACATAATGGGACCCTATCTCTACAAAAAAAAAAAAAAAAATTAGTTGGGTGTGGTGGTGTGTGCCTATGGTCCAGCTATTTGGGAGGCTGATGTGGGGAGGGTTGCTTGAGCCCAGGAGGTGGAGGCTGCAGTGAGCCGGCATCATGCCACTGCACTCCAGCCAGGGTGACAGAGTGAGACCCTTTCTCAAAGAGAAATTATGGGGTCCTGGAATCCAGTATCCATATTTGGCTTCCTTCAGCATCTCCCACCTTCTAGCATCTCCTTGCTTCTAGAACCAGACAGCAGCTTTTTTTGGGCACCTCCTGAAGGGCAGGCCTAGGGCCAGATGCTTTACATCTTTCATTTGGCGCTAACGGTTCTAGGAGGCACTGCTATACAGTTTCACAGAGGAGGAATCTGAAGCTTAGTGAGATAACCTGTTCAAGTTGACATCATTTGTGATGAACCAGTAATCAAGTGCAGGGTTGCCTGGTTCTAAAAGGTTGCTCTCTGCTTTCACTGCTTCATCCTGCCTTTAGTGCTTATGCCCTTTGGGTCTTGAAAACTGTTCCTACCTTGAGTCTCCCTGCTGAAATCCTAACCCCTAATATGATCACATTTGCAATTGTTTACAACGTGAGGCATACTTCGGATCAATCTCTAGTCCCCTGCTATAGACTAAATGTGTCCCCACCTAAATTCACATGTTAAAATTCTAACCCCTCATGTGATGGTATTTGAAGGTGGGGCCTTTGGGAGGTCATTAGGTCATGAGGGTGGAACCCTCACAAATAGGATTAGTGCCCTTATAAAAGAGGACTGAGAGAGCTCCCTTGCCCCTTCCACCATCTGAGGACACAGAAAAGACGACTGTCTATGAACCAGGAAGTGAGCCTTTACCAGATACTCCAGAGCAGGGTTGAGTGGGTGGGTGGCAGGGGAGTGTCCCTTGAAAATTCTGACTATCTCATTAACAGGGATTTGCTGACAGTTACTCACTCATCGGCGTTTTCCTTAGGACAAGGAAGGCTTGGAGAAGAGAGGCTAGGTCTCAAGAGGAGGAATGAGAGTTTGGACCAGAAGTATGCAACAAATACTCCCTATATTGTGAAATTGCAAGTGGAGAAGGTCAGGAGTGGCTGGGGAGGGTGCCAGACTCCAGGCTGGGAAACTGGAGGCCTCCATTATGCTGAAGATGAAACTGTCACTTTTTGTACCTGAGGATGCAGACAGTGTACCTATCAAAGCTTAGTTTAGTAGAAAAAGATTCAGGATGTTGGAGTGAGTTGGCTTATTCGAGCAGCCTTCAGTGAAGCATTTTGTGGGGCAGGGCTGAAGGTGGTCTGTTTTCCAGCAAGAAGTCAAGGGACTCTGGTTGGCTAAGAGAATTTCTTTCCACCTGTGGCCTGTAATTCAAGATGACCAAAAGTCTTAACCCTGGGGCCTGCAGGGCTGGAAAAGCCACATTTTTCTATCTCAAACCAAGTTTTTCATGCAGGAACAGGGAGGGTTCTCAGAAGGTGAGCGGAGAACACAGAAAAAGCCTGGCCTGCCTCTTCCTAGGCTGTCTCCTGGCTTGTCCTGGTGAGCGTTGTCTGACTGAGCAAGGGGGATGCATGTGCTTTGTGAAGTGTCTGAGAACAGTCTGAGGGCAGGAAGAAATGAAGTAAGAACTACCTACCCGAGGCTGCTGTCTTTCCTTCCTTCAAAGCAGAGGCTAAAGTGAAGGAAGAGGCCACACACTAGGCCTGAACTAAAGGTACTGCTTCCAACTCTGGGTGTGACACATAAGTGGATTGTAAAATCAGTGTGGTGGATTGTTACTGGCTTGTTTTTTCTTTTCTTTTTCCTTCTTTCCTTCCTTCTCCCCTCTTTCCCTCCTTCTTCCCTCCCTTCCTCCCTTCTTTCCATCCTTCCTCTTTCAACAGATAGAAAATATTAGCGTGTAGCACATGTAGTAACATAAATACTGTTGTGTGAAACTTATGATTTATACATAAATACATATTAAGAAAGCCATGCATAACTGTATACTAGGTCATGAAATAAATTCATTTCTTGTTATGGGTCATGGCCAAAAAAATGGAAAACTAGTAGATAGATGATGCATAGAGATTTGGGGCCAGAAAGTAGAAATTTCCAGGTTTAAAACACATGATTGGACAAAACGTCTGGCTATAACCCAGTGGAGTTGTCTAGAGGCAAAACTATGAAAAGTGTATTAGTTTTTGGGGGAGTGTGTATTGCTAAAGAAATGGCAAGAAAGGGTGACAATAATCTGCAGTTGTTTACATCGTGAGGCTTACTTTAGATCAATCTCTAGCTCCTTGCTATAGGCCAAATGTGTCCCCAGTTAAATTCACACGTTAAAATCCTAACCCCTAATATGATGGCATTTGAAGGTGGGGCCTGTGAGAGGTCATTAGGTCATGAGGGTGGAACCCTCACAAATAGGATTAGTGCCCTTATAAAAGAGGCCTGAGAAAGCTCCCTTACTCCTTCCACCATGTGAGGACACAGAAAAGATGACTGTCTATGAATCAGGAAGTGAGCCCTCACCAGAAACCAGATCAGCTGGTGTCTTGATCTTGGACTTCCCAGCCTCCAGAACCATGAGAAATACATTTCTGTTGTTTATAAGCCATCCAGTCTAGAGTTGTTTGTTATGGCAGCCTGAACGAACTAAGCCCCAAACTTGCACCAAAGGTAGTGAACTGCTAAAGCAGTGGAGTCCTCAGAGAACGTGCTCCCAGTGCCTTCCTCAGAGGTGCCCATGGAGGACAGATGGACACAGATGACCCTCTGTGGTCTATATTGGATAAGAAGAATTCTTTCTATTGCCAGATATCTTCATTATTTTTTGTTCTTAGTTTTTTTTTGTTGTTGTTGTTGTTGAGACAGAGTCTCACTCTGTCACCCAGGCTGGAGTCCAGTGGCACAATTTCGGCTCACTGCAACTTCTGACTCCTGGGTTCAAGTGATTCTTGTGTCTCAGCCTTCTGAGTAGCTGGGATTACAGACACACACCACTATGGCTAATTTTTGTTCTTTTAGTAGAGACAGGGTTTCATCTTGTTGGCCAGGCTGGTCTTGAACTCTTGACCTGAGGTGATCCACCCGCCCCTGCCTCCTAAAGTGTTGGGATTACAGTTATGACCACCTGCCCCTGCCTCCTAAAGTGTTGGGATTACAGTTATGACCATGCCTGGCCTATTTTTTGTGTTAAGATGATATGTGCGATTTCCCATTTTCCCAAAGATTTTATTGTATACCTCCCATTCTTTCTTCACTGTATTGGGGGTAAACAACTTATTTAATCACCGGTCACTAGACCACTGGGAGTTACCTGTGAATTTCAAGAAGAGGAATTTCACAGGACGCAGTAACTATGCAAGCCTCTGGGCTCTTGCATTTGAGTTGCATGCATGAATTTTTATGTGGGTCTGGGCATCTGTAAGACTGTTCCTGTGGAAGATAGGTATGAGTACATGTTGAGAAGCCAAAGGGGTACGCAGTAGTTGGCATTTGTTGGTTGCTAACCAGCACCCATGTAACCATCCTCCACCTTAGCAGTATCCAGATTTTCCTTCAGGTAATTGCACCCCCATGTAGCCCATGGACTTTGCTGCTTTTTCCAGCTGAGAACCCTGAATAACCTGAGCCAGGCAGCATCTTTTTATTTTTATTTTTGAGATGGAGTCTTGCTATGATGCCAGGCTGGAGTGCAGTGGCGCAATCTTGGCTCACTGCAACTTCCACCTCCCGAGTTCAAGTGAGTCACCTGCCTCAGCCTCCCGAGTAGCTGGGACTACAGGTGCTGCCACCATGCTTGGCTAATTTTTGTATTTTTAGTAGAGACAAGGTTTCACCATGTTGGCCAGGATGGTCTCCATCTCCTAACCTCATGATCCGCCCATCTTGGCCTCCCAGAAGCCTGGGATTACAGGCGTGAGCCACCACACCCAGCCTCCAGGCAACACCTTTTATTTCTCAGAATACAGTCACTTCTTTCAGGGTGGGCACTGTGTCCTAGGATGGTCCTATCAGGTAAACTTCAAGAATCGTATTTGAGATGACAGTGCAAAAACACTCTCTTTTTAAAATTATTATTTTTTTGAGACAGGGTCTCACTTTCTGGTGCAGGCTGCAGTGCAGTGGTGCGGCCATGGCTCTCTGCAGCTTCAACCTCCTGTACTCAAGTGATCCTCCTGCCTCAGCCTCCTGAGTAGCTGGGACCACAGGTGCATGCCACTATGCCCAGCTAATTTTTAAAACAATTTTTGTAGCAATGGGGCCTCGCTCTGTGGTCCAGGCTGGTTTCAAATTCCTGGGCTCAGGTGATACTTCCGCCTCAGCCCCCCAAAGTTCTGGGATTACAGAATTGAGCCACTGCATCCAACCCAGAAGTGATTTTTACCATGGGGCTCCGCACTAAGCTGGCAGCCACCCTGTGATTCCAAGGGGGGCAGGCCTTAGGATGAGAGCAACATTGTGGATGATGGGGTAAAGAGGAAGAAGGGCTCTGGGCCCCTCATTATATTCCTAAGCGCTTGGACCAACCAGTTGTGTGGCTTGCTTTACCTGGGCAATGTCCCATGTGAGCCAATAAGACCTCCTTACTGAGATGTGTTTGAGTTGATTGCTAATATTACACCATAGGAAATATACACTTCATGTATTTTATTTTACATCTTTTAAAAATGGGGTCTTGCTTTATCACCCAGGCTGGAATGCAGTAATGTGATCATATTTCTGAAGCCTTGAACTCCTGAGTTCAAGCGGCTGGCCTCAGCCTCCTGAAGAGCTGGGACTATAGGCATGCACCACCTTAAATGGTTTACATTTTTTATTTTTACATTTTTTAAAAGACAGGGCCTTGCTATGTTTGCCAAGCTATTTACAACAAACAAACAAAAAACTCTTTGTTTTGCTTGAGGCTGAGCTTTCTTATCCCAGATGTGGACTTGGAGAATCTCTGTCCTGGGTCTCCAGGAGGCTGAATTCATTCACAGCAGGTTTTAGTGGCTCCAGCCAGGGGCCTACTGCTGAGAGTTCCTCTGTGCCCAATTTCCCCTGTCCTAAGTGAAATACACAGTTCAGGAGTTTTTGTGTGTGTTTTTGTTTTGTTTTGTTTTTTGCACACTTGAGGCTCTTTCTGTCTCTGATCTATCCCTTCCCCCTTGGCTCATTTTCCATTGCTAGCCCTGCCTCTCGAATCACAGCAATATTAAGCTGCTTACAGTCCTCCATTCAACACTACCGGTTTTTGTTGTTGTTACTGCTGTTAGAGACAAGGTCTTGCTCTCTCGCCCAGGCTGGAGTGCAGTGGTGCAATCAGAGCTCATTGCAGCCTCAAACTCCCAGGCTCAAATGATCCTCCTTCAGCCTCCTCAGTAGCTGGGACTACAGGCACAGGCCACTATGCTCCACTAATTTATTTATTTTTTATTTTTATTTTTATTTTTTTTTTGAGACGGAGTTTCGCTCTTGTTGCCCAGGCTGGAGTGCAATGGCGCGATCTCGGCTCACCGCAACCTCCGCCTCCTGGGTTCAAGCAATTCTCCTGCCTCAGCCTCCCGAGTAGCTGGGACTACAGGCACGTGCCACCATGCCCGGCTAATTTTTGTATTTTTAGTAGAGACGAGGTTTCACCATGTTGACCAGAATGGTCTCGATCTCTTGACCTCGTGATCCACCCGCCTCGGCCTCCCAAAGTGCTGGGATTACAGGCGTGAGCCACCGCGCCCGGCCACTAATTTATTTTTATTTATTTATTTTTTTTTATGGAGACAGGGTCTCACTCTGTTGTCCGGGCTACTCTCAAACTCCTGGGCTCAAGTGAT
>PVKV010018875.1:9518-43704 GCA_004027835.1 Alouatta palliata
CTGTAATCCCAGCACTTTGGGAGGCCGAGGCGGGTGGATCACGAGGTCAAGAGATCGAGACCATCCTGGTCAACGTGGTGAAACCCCGTCTCTACTAAAAATACAAAAATTAGCTGGGCGTGGTGGCGTGCGCCTGTAGTCCCAGCTACTCAGGAGGCTGAGGCAGGAGAATTGCTTGAACCCAGGAGGCAGAGGTTGCAGTGAGCCGAGATCGCGCCACTGCACTCCAGCCTGGGCAACAAGAGCGAAACTCTGTCTCAAAAAAAAAAAAAAAAAAATGAGCTGCGGTTCAATAGATCTGGGGTCAATATCTGATTAGCCCAGATCATGAACTGCAAACCCATGTACAACAAACATCTCAGCGTCCACTGTCTCTCAGACAATGTCAGGTAGGCACTCAAACACCCAATCAATGGATAACTGACAAAAGAAGGCAGGCGGATCACCTGAGGTCAGGAGTTCGAGACCAGCCTGGCCAACATGATGAAACACTGTCTCTACTAAAAATACAAAAAAATAGCTGGGCCTTGTGGCAGGTGCCTGTAATCCACAGGAGAACTGCTTGAACCTGGGAGGCAGAGGTTGCAGTGAGCCGGGATCACGCCACTGCACTCCAGCCTGGGGGACAAGAGTGCAACTCTGTCAAAAAAAAAAAAAAAACTGACACAAGAATTAAATTCTGGCATTCATACGTGTCAGTCGTGTGGCCTGTGGCATGTCATCTCCTTGAACCTCCATAAAGCAGTAACAATACCAGCCTTGCAGGTCCTAGACCCACTAGCGAGAACGTGTATCAGGAGCCCAGCAGAGCGGTAGACATACATTTGGGGCTCAGCAAATGATGCTATTAAAGAACTTCATGTTTTAAAAATCTCCAAGATTAAAAAAAGCATATGCTTTTCATTTTCACCTGAAATCATCCAGATTTCTAGATGCAATGAGATGCCAGAGGTCTGTGTCCCTTGTGTTTGTATGTTACCTGAAATACGTCCCTTTGCTTATCTCTCGTGTTCAAGACCGTTTCACTTTACAGCTCACAAACTGTTTCTTCACATCATCATCAGATATGGGATACCGGGCCGGGCGTGGTGGCTCACACCTGTAATCCAAGCACCTTGGAGGCCAAGGCGGGCGGATCACCTGAGGTCGGGAGTTCAAGACCAGCCTGACCAACATGGTGAAACCCCGTCTTTAAAAAAAAAAAAAAAAAAAAAAAAAGATATGGGATACCGTTTCTACCCAGAGAAATCGGAGCTTGAACTCATTTCCCTAGCTCCTCAAAACAAGCTTCTGTTAACAAAGCAGAACGACGAGCTGTGTTGCCTAAAGGTGCTGAGTTTGGAACCACTTTAAAAGGAATTCCTCAGCTACTAAAGTCCTGTAATTCTGAAGATGGCTGACAAACTTGGCCTGGTGACAAAGAAAGAGAGAAGGGACTTCTTCTGGAAGAAGTCTGGTGGCCAGGATGAGAACAGGACCTTTTTAGAAGGAACCAAAGCTGAAAGAAAGGGGGTGTGTGCATGTTAAAAAAAATACGTACAATAAAAAGATCCCTACGAACTACTCTCCTTTCCATAACTCTTTGTAGGAACATGAAGAGAAGTACTCTGTGCTCATGAGGAAGAACGCTGAAAAGTTCTCAAGCAGCTCTCTTCTGGGCAGTAGCCACCTTCATCCTCTCCTGCCGAATCCCTACAGACTGATTCCTGCGACTTGCAGACAGACCAGTGTGGATGACCTTCTGCTCACACCCTAACAGTATTCCCTGAGGCATCGCATGTACTTACTACTTCTTTAAACTCTTGAGGTTTGTGAATATTACAGCAAACAAAGTAAGTTCAGCTTTCAATAAACCTTCCCGTCACCCTAGTGGCATTAAAAAAAAAAAAAAAAAAAAAAGCTTCATGTTGAACTTTGGATCTGCCTAAATAATAAACTCCATGGAGTAATGATTCAGACTTTGGCAGGAAAGGCTCTTTAAGTAGGGGAAGAAGAACAGCAATGGCAAGGGAAAGAAAAGAGAAATGAGACATCAGGCTAGAGATCTGGGAGAGGCCTAAACTCTTACAAGAGATGCTTGTACTTTTTTTAAAATCAAATTCCCATTCCAGGGAAGACGAACAAATTCATGGCTTAATATCTGGTCACTAAGTTAACTCCAGTGCTTAAGTAACACCATCCTAAATTCCCTTTGGGAATGCAAAGCCGGTGAGATGAGAAAAATTAGCAGAAACAACTAGAATTTCACTGTGTGGTAGCCAGCTTAGAGTCTAGAGTTTTCCATTTCTTTGTTTTAAAAATGTGTGTTTTCGATTATGTTAGCGACAGGGAAAGCCGTGCTTGTTCCAAGCCAGTTCCATGTCTTCACTCCTGTTAGTGAGCCCTTTACAACCAGGCACCCTAAATAATTACTTTGGAAGGCAATACTCTTGTTTACAGTGTACAGTTCTTTAAATTGAACAGACATTTAGGAATCTCTGCTAACAGCTCGGAGATACGGATGTTGCCCTTGGGGGCTGCTGTAGCTGGGGTGAGTATGGAGGATTTAACCGGGTGTGGAACCTTGGGCAACTTCTTCAGCCTTAGTTCCTGCACAGTCATCTATCTCCAAAGGGCACTGTGAGGGTTCCATGGGTTAATCCCAGTGGTGAGAACAAAGCTCGTCTCACAGTAAGTACTGAATAAACGGCAGTGTCATCACCAGTGGATTGAACCACAATGACAAACTGAAAAACGTTGGATGATCGACAGGGTGATTACATGCCCTGGTTTACATAACAGTCCAGGGTGAGGCCTGCTGTCCCAGGGTAACGATAAACAACAGTCTACTTCACTCTCAGAAGTGTCCAGGCCTGGACAGTAAGTTACACAGTCACCTTAGTTATCACCGAAAAGAGATACAAATGCAACGTATTTTATACAAAGGGGAATGAGAAAAGGCATCAGAAAGGTGTCTTTGAAGGATGTGAAGAAGCTGCAGGGCTAGATCTGTTGTGTGCATTTCTGTGTTATGGGGTTTCTTTTTTTTTTTCTGAGACGAAGTCTTAGCCTGTCGCCCAGGCTGGAGTGTCGTGGCGCAATCTCAGCTCACTGCAACACGGCCTCCACGTTCAAGTGACTCTTGTGCCTCAGCCACCTGAGCAGCTGGGATCACAGGTGTGTGCCACCACACCTGGCTAATACTTTGTATTTTTGTAGAGACAGGGTTTTGCCACGTTGGCCAGGCTAGTCTTGAACTCCTGACCTCAAGTGATCTGCCTGCCCCAGGAATCCAAAGTGCTCAGATTACAGGTGTGAGCAACTGTACCCAGCCTCTGTGTTATTGTTTTTCAAGCTAAAGATACTCTCAAGAGACTGGAAGAAAGAGAGAGCCAGGAGAAAAGGAAAGACTTGACTGAGGGGCCATGGCTGCAAAGGTGAGCTGGGATGGAAACGCTGGACTATGGAGGCCGGCCGGGGAAGGAGGCAGAAGCAGCAGCACGTCTTGAGCAAGAGGAAGAAATGTGAGTTGAGGAGAGGAAACTAAAGCTCTTCCCCCACAGATGACCTCAGTCACTTCCAAAAGGCCCACCTGATGGGGTGGGGGTGGCACAGGGAGCGGACAGACCATGAACCAGCTACGGTGCGCGTGGGCACTGAATGAATGAATGAATGGTGGGTGACGAATGCGCTCCATGGTTCAAGAGGTAAGCTAAGGCTGCAATGTACAAATGCCCACACGTCATCAGCTCGGTAAATCTACTTTACTCCAGGGCGGGAACGGAAGAAACAAGGTGATGGGATCTTCACTGCAGTTGGCAGGTGGAGATGGGTATAACAGAATTCTCACGGAGTGAGTGGTGAGGATGCCTTTAAAATAATTGCATTTTCAGGTTCAGAAGCCTGTGTAGCATTCTTTAAAGATGAAAAGTGGTTTAACAGTGATATTCTGCCAAAAAAGGCAGCACCGCCCCCGAGGCTGGCTGGCTGGCACCCAGGGCCAAAGATCAGCAACGGACAGGAAGAGGCTGGCGAGGGCTGGAGGTGCTTCAAAGAGGAAGCTGCACAGAGATTGGATAAATAGCAGGGATTTCTTGTACTTTTGCTACCAGAGAACTCATAGTGGGCTGGCCTATCTATCACGCTTTTTAAAGAACAGGCAAAAAGGATTAAGTAGGGACAAATCCTCTTCCACCCGCTCCTTGGGAGACCCGTTTTCTCTCCCTGACACATGTACACACCCTTGAAGGGTGCTATACAAAGTACGCCAGAGCTTGACACTTTGGTAGGCCAGGGCAGGAGGACTGCCTGAGGCCAGCAGTTCTAGACCAGCCTGGGCAACACAGCGAGACCCTATCTCTACAAAAATATTCAAAAAATCAGCTGGGTATGGTGGTATAGGGCTGTAGTTCCAGCTACTTGGGAGGCTGAGGTAGAAGGATCACTTGAGGCCAGGAGTTCCAGACTAGCCTGGGCAACGTAGCAAGATCATGTCTCTACAAAAAATTAAAAAATTATCCAGCTGTGGTAGCATACACCTAGAGTCCTAGCTACTCATGAGGCTGAAGTGGGAGGATCACTTGAACGCGGGAGGTTGAGGCTGTGGTGAGCTATGATCGCACCACTGCACTCCAGCCTGGGTGACAGACTGAGAAAGAAATTTCCAGACAAGTTCCAGAATGGAACTTGCAATTAAAAAGAGAATTGAGCTTTTATGTTACTTTTCCTTTTATTATATTCGAGTGTAACCAAAGAACTCTAGTTGATGAGGGAAAGTGCCATTGTACAGAAGAATTTCAGCCCATAAATGTAGAATAATGCTGGAAAAGTCACCCTCTGCCGTCTCTAATGAATTACTGCATTAGGCAAGCATCACCAATAAATGAGACCATTAGATAAAAGCCTGACGGAGAACATGTCAATGCAAGTATCAGGTTGCCACAACCTGAATTTACTGAGCAATTCTGCCATCACTAAAACTGGGACACCCAGACACTGTATGTTCCCAGATGTGAGGCAACATGAGGTTCATTGCAATGCCTGTGAAGTTTTCCTGCCAAAAAGTCTAACCTGAATCTCATCAAAGCTCCAGGGTCAACTTCCATTTACAGGAAATACGAGGGACAGAGGAACAAGCTAAATGGCACTGCAAGGACTTGTAGATTGTGGGGCGGTCTCCGGGACAGCTGACCTGGTTTCTGCAATAAGTCAATGACTTGAAAAGAATGGGAAGCTGGGGAAGGTGGAGCACTCTAGATTTAAGACATGAAGTATATGTGCCTGTTTCTATCCTGATGTGAACGGATCATGCAAAATGACCCTTGTGGGACAATCACGGAGATGAGATCATAGAGGTATATTCCTCAGATGACACTGAGAAATTACTGCATATTTAGTTATTGTGATAACAGTATGTGACCAGAAATGTTCTTTTTTATAGATGTGCACTAAAGTATGTAGTGGTAAATGACAGGGTGTCTGACACATGCTTTAAAATATTTCAGTGATAAAGAAAAACAGGTATACATCACCCTATTCAAACTTTCTATCAATTAAAATAATTGTGAAAAAGTCTTAATATGAATATAGGTAATGCGTATACATGGGAGTTCATTTCTGTGTTTTCTATATTGAATTAGGGTTGAAAAATTTCATTTTGTAAGAAGCTCCCAATTCATATAAAATTGAATTCACTTTCAAGTGTCAATTTCATCTTACATCTAAAGATACATTTCACATCTTTGAGTGGAAGCTCAATTCAGATATTTCCTATTGAAAAAGGCATTCACATTGAACCCATGTGAATCTCACAGTGCTCTTAGGGGACTGAAACATCAGTATCACCTGGTTACTTGAAACGCAAGTTCTGGAGACCCTGCCAAGGCCCACTGAATTAGAAATCACTGGAGGTGGGGCCGGCACGCTGTATGTTAACAAGTCTTCGGGCTCATTCTGAGGCAGGCTAAAGTTTGAGAACCACTACTTTAACACAACTGGTTTTGGAAGATGCCTATTCTTGAAGGACAACTGAAAAAGCTTTACTATTTAGCTAACGTACGGAAACTTCTTAGAGTATTACATTTTTTAGGAAGACTCAGCTTACATGATAGTTTTATGGCCTTAAAACTATAATATTCAATATGGAAGAAAAAAGATTTCAAAGCACTGCTGGCCATTATTCTATAATCCTGGATAATACAGTTTAATACAGAATTAACACAATTCTTTGTTTTCAAAATAGTTGGTGGTAATCACGGCATCTATACCCCGTATGACTGTGTGTTCTGTGTTGTGACAGCCCCTCACACAGGTGGCAGGCTGGCAATGGCACTGTGGCACCTGCCAAGGAGGAACTCGATGGAATGGTCTGTCTTTGAGAAGTGGTTGAGCAAGTTAGCTCAGCTGGTCACAACATATCAGCCCAGGTTCGTGGTTTCAAACTCCATTCAGATGAGCAGAGCCCTAAGTACAGGCCTAGCATCTGTCACAACCATCCTAAAACACGAGTGGGCCTGTTCACAAGGCTATGGAGAGTGGAAGGACTGGAAATCCACGACTAAAGGCTGACAGGGCCCAGTGGTAGGTGCAGGCTCACTTTGAACAGATCAGGTAAAGTTGATATTCAAAACAAAACAAAAAACAAAAAACAGAGACTGAGGCAGGAGAATTGCTTGAGCCCATGGATGGAGGTTGCAGTGAGCCAAAATCACGCCACTGCACTCCAGTCTGGCCGACAAAGAGACTCGTCTCAGGAAAAAAGGAAAAGAGAAGAAAAAAGAAAAGGCTGCCTCACTATGAACAGACCTATTCTCTGTGCAATAGAGTATGATTTCACCCAGTGATTCTGAATCATGTGAGCATTAACCAAACCTCACTGACAAAATATTCTTCCTCATGTCTAGACCAGAGCTGTGTGCATTAGAACTACCTGGAAGGCTTGTGAAAACAGAGTGCTGACTCTACCTCTGAGTTTCCAATGCTGTAGGTCTGGGTTGGGCAGAGATTCTGCGTGGCTAACAACCACTCAGAGGATGCAGGTATTCCTGATGCGGACTCTGAGAACCACTTGTCTAGACCTAATTCTGCACTGCATTTCAACTAACCCATTCCTTTTCATGGCGAGTTCCTTATCAGCAGAAACCTTGCCTTTTCCATACTCTATACAACTAAGTATTGTGCCCAGAAACCCAATCCCTGACACATCAAGAAGATGTGGAGGAGGCTGGGTGCGGTGGCTCATGCCTGTAATCCTAGTACTTTGGGAGGCTAAGGTGGGTGGGTGACTTTGAGCTCAGGAGTTCAAACCCAGCCTGGGCAATGTGACAGAATCCTGTCTTTACAAAAAGAAAATATAAAAATGAGCCAGGTGTGGTGGCTTGTGCCTGTAGTCCCAGCTTACTTGGGAGGCTGAGGCTGGAGGATAGCTTGAACCAGAAAGCTGAGGCTGCAGTGAGCTGAGATTGCACCACTGCACTCTAGCCTGGGCCACAGAGTAAGACTCTGTCTCCAAAAAAAAAAAAAAAAAAAAAAAGTGAAAAGAGTTAAATTGTAAACCTCCCTTAAGCATGTTGGATTATATTTCTATAGCCCTCTCTCAGATGAACTCTAAAGAGGTGAGCGGGGATGAGGGGCAAGGAAAGAGAATATGTGTTTTTAGGCCAGTTTTTACCACAAATGCAAAGGGTCACCAGTAATTGGGACCCCTTGCCGAAGTCTGGCCCCACCTACTGCCAAACAGCCCCCCTCATGGCTCCTGCCCTCCCCCTTCCAGGATGTCAGTTGTTCACCTGCACGGAAATGACAGCCGCTTGTCATGGTCTACATGAGAGGCCTCACTTGCAGTGGTAACTAGCATGCCATTTCCAAAGCTGTCACTCTCTGCTGTCAGCACAACCCACTGTTCAAAGATTTGCTCTGACATGAACCAGGCAGCGCTGTGACTGTGATTGCCGTGGACTCTTCTGTGCTCCGACACCGAGGCAGCTGCTGGGCGCCCAGGGTTTGTTTCACCCAATTATTTGTTTGTCACTTGGAAGCCCAGGATGTCGAGCAGGTATTGTGGAGGTATTTTTGGCCTGACACACAGGCAGAAAGCATAACGAGGCCCTCAGGTGAAGGTCTATTTTGTCAGTTAGGTGCTAGGATGACGTGCAGCCCCAGCAGTAATTAGGATATTTGAATAAGATAAGACACCTGGCAGGATGCCGAGAGGGCTCAGAAAGTCGGCCTGAACCTAAAATGCCAAAAAAACCCTCAGAGTAGGCAGTTTTCAAGTTTGTCCTGGAGCTAATACAGAAGGTGGAGGTGTAAAGCTGTCTTCCCTCAACCTGGAGGGCCCTGGGAAGAAAAGAAGGCTCAAATCAGGCATGGGCCTGACCCAAAGGTGTGCTCTGGGGGTGAGGCCCTGGCCAAACAGGGTAACAGGTTGTAATGGGTCATGTGCTCAAACAGCAGTTACCCCTGGGAGGCGAGACCAGCAGGGAAATGGCAAGCCATCCTTTACGTTATTCTCAAGCTGCCTCAAGATCAGGTCTTCTTCCCATGGGAGAAGAAATCAAATTGATTTGATGTCTAACATCTTGGGAAGAGGTCATTACACAGGGCCATGTGGCCCCTACAGCCAACTGCACAAAACAAACCACAAAGCGTAGTTTATAATCTAATCAAATTAGCTTAGCCCCTCCCTCCTTAAATCCAGTCCCAATTTTTGGTGTGTGTCACCTCTTAACACCAACCTTCCCCCAAAGACACAAGAAGACTGCGAATAAAGTTACAAACCCACCAACAGCAAATGCAGCGTTGACAGAATGAAGCTATTATCGTCGTCTTCTAGCAAAAGAAAAGTAGAAAGTAAGATTGCTAGATGAACTTGAAGAACCAGAGCTCTGATGAAACGCTTGGTGTATGAGAGTCTGTGACAGCTGAAGACAGATGGGAGGTGGTGACATTCTTTCGATGATCTACAGTGGCCCGTGCAAGCCTTATTTCAATTTGCGGTGGTAAAATGAGTCATCTCATAGAAAAAGAAGCTGCCTGGCAGTTGCCCCTGGGGTGCTCTTGGGCAGGGACTTTCCCTGGTATCTCATCCCCGCCCCCACCCTCATCTAACCTGCAGCAATCCCTGCCTAGAAAGTGGTCTAAGTGATAGTGGTTCCACTTGAGAAGTCAAGTACAAAGAAACCCTAAGTACTTATATATACAGTGGGGTTTTATAAATATTTACTGAGCAGATAAATCATCTCTTTTAACAGCACTCCAGATGCAGGCAAGCAGAGAAGGAGGGCTCCGTATTGTTATTCTTATTCTGGAGGTTAACAGCTTAATACCTAACAGCTGGTATTCAAATTGTAGCCTCATCACGGTCTTCTCCACTCCTCCCTCACCCCGGGGCTCAATCTCCTCTTTAAGATCTTTCTTACACGGATGCAATCTCCTGAAGAGGAGAGAGGTTTATTCCTGTTCACAAGTCTAGGACTGAAGACCTGGTATTGGCTACAAGACACTACTGCTTTCAAATGCCAAGTGTTCACAATCTCATTCACAGGTAGCAGGGAAAATGTGTGCCCTCTGCAGAAGCGTCAGGTTTTGAGAGGCCCCAAAATATGTATGTAAATTTTTTTGAGACAGACTCTTGCTCTGTTGCCCAGGCTAGAGTATGGTGGCGCTATCTCTGCTCACCACAACTCCACCTCCTGGGCCCAAGCCATTCTCGTGCCTCAGTCTCCCGAGCAGCTGGGATTACAGGTGTGTGCCAGCACACCCAGTTCATTTTTCTATTTTTCGTACAGGTGGGGGTTTTGCCATGTTGGTCAGGCTAGTCTCAAACTCATGACCTCAAGTGATCCGCCCGCCTAGGCCTCCCAAAGTGCTGGGATTGCAGGCGTGAGCCACTGCGCTGGCTGGCCCTAGAATATTTCTAACACAAAGTTTGGCCTTTAGATTCACAAGGAATCTTGGAGGCCACCCCCCAGTTTCTCATGATACTCGTGAGAAAAGCAAGCTAGAGGGAGTGATCTGGACAACTTTACACACAGGCTTGAGCATGGGGCTTCCATCCTGCCACCTCCTTGCAGTATGCCAACCCAGTAAGAATTTAAACAACAAGGTCAGGTGTGGTGGCTCACACCTGTAATCCCAGCGCTTTGGGAGGCTGAGGTGGGCAGATCACAAGGTCAGGAGTTCGAGACCAGCCTGGCCAACACAATGAAATCCCATTTCTACATAAAATACAAAAAATTAGCTGGGTGTGGCGGCTAGCGCCTGTAATCCCAGCTACTCGGGAGGCTGAGGCTGCAGTCTCCCAAAGCGAGACTCCGTCTAAAAAGAAAAAAGAATTTAAACAACAAAATCTAACTGGAGAAACATGAAAAAAGTGGACTCTAGTGACAGGTGACGTACAGATCTTTATGCCACTGTCAAAAACCTTTGCAATAGCTTAATTAACTCATTTAACATAGCATCAATTTTTGAAATGGTAAACTCAAAGGGGTGGGTTTTAGTCTAATAGTGAGCACAGCACAGGCTGGCAGATCCTGGGGCTCTCTAAACAGGCGACATAATTCTGCACTTTGAGAGTTGTCTGTTTTTGGTCTGCTGACCATTTGGGGCTCACCTCAGATCAGCTTTTCTACCTAAGAAAGTCTTCAAGTTATTATTATTATTTTTTAATTGGCTGGGTGCAGTGGCTCCCGCCTGTAATCCTGGCACTTTAAGAGGCTTGAGGTGGGTGGATCATGAGGTCAGGAGTTCAAGACCAGCCTGATCAACATGGTGAAATCCCGTCTCTACTAAAAATACAAAAAATTAGCCGGGCATGGTGGTGGGCGCCTGTAATCCCAGCTATGGGGGAGGCTGAGACAGGAGAATTGCTTGAACCCAGGAGGCAGAGGTTGTAGTGAGCTGAGATCACGCCACTGCTCTCCAGCCTGGGCAACAGAGTAAGGCTCTGTCTCAAAAAAGAAAAAAAATAGTGACTTTGCTATTACACCACTTGAAAAGTCTCTTTTTGCATTTCAAAATATGTTTAAACTCTTTTACTCTTCCAGTCAGACGCCTCTCACCTCTTCAGTGTCACTGTCTCCGGAGCCTGTTCCTTGCTTGGTGCTCAATCATATGTGAATGAAAAGTATTCGTCTCAATATGGCTTCCACCTTTAGCCAACTGAAGGAATAAATGGAATAACCACTGATGTCATTTATTTCACAGCTGACCGATCTGCTTTCAGAAGAAGACTCCTTGTCAAAGTAAACTTTATGCATAAAGAAGCCTTTGGCAGAAGCCCAAGAGGTCCAGCCAAGGAGGTGCATTTTCGAGAACAGGAGCTTTACTATGGAAAAACCTTTCCCAGCTATAAACAGAGAATGAGAAAATGATGTAATCTTGGCTAAAATTAGGTTTTAGTGTTACTCTGCTGAGAGATGTGAAAGGTGATAGATAAGAGGGGGAAAATGTTTTCCAAGTGGCTTTTAAAGGCGTCCAAATATAACTGCCTCCCACATCAGTCTATTAACGGGCACACTTGAGACATTTCCCTCTTCAAAAGGACTCTTAGAAAAGCAATGATGTGCTCTCAGCCTCCCCCTTTAGAAGACAAGGTTTACGAGGGTCAGAGAAGCAGACTGGAGCCCACAGAACACCATTCCCTATTAACAGCATCCTCCCTAGCACAGATTTGGGCCTTGTGCTTATGTCATCAGTTGCTAGGGAAATGCCCCTGCTTGAAATTCCTAAATCATTTCTCATAAAATCTGGCTGAAAAGTAAAGATAGTTCACGTAAAGACACAAGAATGGGCGTGGAAGAGTGAGGAACCTGGAGAGGCCTTTAAGCTGAGCCCCGCTGCACTGCGGTAACTATGGTGACTTTGGCCACAGGTGATCAGATAATGGTTGACATCCCGGAGAAGTCCTGGGTGGAACCTCCAGGACTTTATGTTTCATGAGAAGATAAAATCCTTTGGGAAGTGTTGAGGAAAAGCCCTAGGGAAACCCTTGTCGGGGGTTCCTGCCAGTGTCTTCCCGTAGAACCCACTTTCCCCCAGTCCAAATCTTTCCCGTCCTGTTTTGTGTCTCCCTCAGGAAGGACAGAGCTCCTCCTCCTTTCTATTCTCTGCCATATTCCCAGAGCCCAGCACAGTATGGCTGTTATGAGCACACGTCTGGGAGTCGGCTGGACTGAGTTCTACCACTTATCTAGCTGTGCGACCTTGAACAAGTTACCTAATTTCTGAGCCTCAGTTTACTTATTTTCATATCTAACTTCAGTTCCCCACCTATAAAATGGAGATGCTATTTCTAAATTACATTATTATTATTTTTGAGACGGAGTCTGGCTCTGTCACCCAGGCTGGAGTGCACTGGCATGATCTCGGCTCACTGCAACCTCCACCTCCTGGGTTCAAGCGATTCTCCTGCCTCAGCCTCCTGAGTAGCTGGGATTACAGCTGCTCACCACCATGTCCGGCTATTTTTTTTTTTTTTTTTTTTTTTTTTAGTAGAGATGGGGTTTGTGCTCACCACCAATGCCCGGCAATTTTTTTTTTTTTTTTAGTAGAGATGGGGTTTCACCATGTTGGTTAGGCTGGTCTTGAACTCCTGACCTCCTGATCCACCCACCTCAGCCTCCTAAAGTGCTGGGATTACAGGCATAAGCCACCGAACCTGGCCTTCTAAATTATTTTCTAAGTAAGAGCTACTATGGAGATTAGGGGCTATAATGTATGTAAAATATTTAGCCCACTGTATAATTAGATCAAAATATGGCACAAAGTAGGCTAAGCACTTTCTATACATTGCCTCATTTCAACATCACAGCAGCTCTGTGAGATGGGTTTGGTTGTTCCCATTTTACCGAAGGAAAAACTGGTTCTAAGGTGTTTTAAGTAGCCCAAAGTTCCACAGCTAGTAGGTGGTGGAGCTAGGATTCAAAGTAGTGCCTGTGGGAATCTTAAATCCAAACCCCAGGTTCAAAGTAACCATTACAGTGCATACTATTTTGCAGTAAAGTTTTATAGTAGTCATCTTCCTCAGGTTAATTACGCAGAGCCTAAACATCTGGCCAGTCCAGCAATTACTCCTTGCAAATCACTGCAGTCATTTCTGCAGTCCGGGGCAATCTTCCACAAGTCCCTCAAAGCCAGCAATAAGTTAACCCAGGTAAACACTAAGAAAGCAGTTAATTTTTTGACAACTTATCAGATCAAACTTAATATTAACCCCAAGCAAATCATTAGGGAACCAGGTCTCTAACGGTAAAAGCCTATCGAGATCATCATAGAAGCTATGCAAGCCACCCTCCACGCCGTTTGCACTAACATAGTAAGAAGCAACAGCGCCTGATTTGTCCGATTTCTGGAATGGGCCGGTGGCAGACAGCATGACCGTGTTTGCTTTCCCTTCCTTCGAAGGCCCATCCCTGTGGATCCCTCTTCTCTTGTGCTCCTCCCTGTGGGAGTTCACGTCCTACTCCATTGATGGCAGGCTTGGTCATGTGACTTGCTCTGGCCAATGAGATTGCTGGAAATACCACACCCACCTCCAAATGGAGGCATTCTCCGCTTCTGTCTCTGCTCTTTTCCCGTTTATCAGAAGTATAACCACGATGGGGGCTGCTCCTTTGGCCTGGATCCCAGAATAAAGACAAGGAGAGCTGTGGCTGATTGGCAGATGACACTTAACAGGAGACTTTTGTTGTTGTAGGACTCTGAGCTATTTTGTTACTGCAGCAAAATGTGACCAAGCAGACTCACAGAGACCATACGACTTGATGTGGAAGAGCAAAGACATCTGTCAAGATCCAGCATGTACTGGTGTCAGGGTGTACACCAGAAAATGTTTTATAACGGAAACTGCTCCTGGGACAAGGTGGCCCTTCACCCCAAGCCATACAGCGGCAGAATACTTTTTCCTCAACTGTTTAATTTAGGTCATGCTGAGAGGCTTGTTCAAATGGAAAATTCTGCACATAAGACACACACAGACCTGACAGAGCACCCCACAAGGGACTGCCTTCTCCCACTCCTATCCATGAGCTTTAAGGGTTGATGAGAAACACTGGTAGGAGGAGAACCAGAGGCACAGCTCCTATGCCCAGCTTTCCTCTTGGAGGTAAAATGAGTCTCCAAATACCACTTTCTGGGCCACTTTCTGGAATCAGGCCTCAGAATGCACCCTCCCAGAAAGTCCAGGCAAACTCAGCTCACAAGTCAAGTCTGTGCGGTGGAGGAGGCGGAGGGGAAAACAAGTGGAAAGTCCCTCTGAGTTCGGAACAGTCTGGAATCTCCTTGGTGAATTTACGAAATGGATCTTCAATAGACAGCTGTTTCCATTTTTTAAAAGCACAGACTGGGCAAGTAGGTAAAACACTTTGATGTTAGCTCTGGGTTAAATAAAAGACAGCTGAGTAAAAGTTCAGGCACCATGAAATTAATAAAATCACTGTTGCACTCGTTCCAGCAGAGGTTCAGGAATAAACTGGTAAAAATCAGAAATGCACGGAGCGGATTACTCGAGTGGGAATCAATCATTTTATCCACTGAAGTTTTCTGGCATTTCCTTATCCAGTACAGTCACTGGATTCATAATTCACCAAAGGTGCTTCCTGAGACTGAGCTTTCTGAGTAATTGAGACAAATTCTGTTAAATAAATTCCAGATGAGAGTGTATTTGACTTATGCACAGGAAAGGAAAGAATTCTTATGTAAGCCACAAAACAAAAGAGTTTTATCTTATCTGAGGAACTTATTGCCGCTTGCCTGTGTGTATTTTACTGCCAAAATAAAATAAATTGAATCAGCTCACACATGATAACATGCTCTTTCCTAACTCATACTAATTGCTCGGCTAATTGATGTTTGTTGAACTTTCTCCATTTCATTGAGTGATTAGGTACAAAGCTAACAGTTGACATCTGTAGGCGCTTAACTGGCGTCTGTAATTACTGTTAATGTTAAATAATTGTTAGTTAATTGGAGTGGTAACTGACTGAATGGAATCCAGATTGTGAAGCAAAAAGAAACCTAGTTAAATAAACATACATTTTCAGAGAAAACAACATTTTTCTGCAGTTGTCAGAAACTAGAAATAATCCAGAGGCCATGGGCTAGCCACAGGCTTCCTCCATTTAGGAACCTTCCTGTCTGGGGTTGGCCCATGTGATTGAGCCCTTTGTCATTCCACTGTTCTCATCTGACTCTAGAGAATCGATCTCATATTTTTCAATTCCAATTGTCTATCATGAATGTGTGTTACTTTCTGAGACAACCAAACACTAACGACATCATTAACTATACAAAACACTAAATATGAATGGATTGAAGAGAGGCTGATGAACATTCAAGCTTTTTGTCCAATATTGCCAAGGAGAGAGAAAACTCTTTCAGAAGACAGCAGTAATCACCCTGTATAAGCCAAGGGCTTTCCACTGATCTCAAAAGTAACCAGAATGATGTTTGAACATCTGACTAAAAGAATGGAATCGGTTACACTGTAATCTACGCCTCCTCCATCACAGGGGCACTCAGGATGGAAAAGTGGCAGCTGTCACAGTTCTACCCCAAAGGCACCATCAAGATCACTTTGAATGCTTGGAATCTTCCACCTGGTTCACAATCCAGTGATGGGATCCACTATCCCAGGATTCACCACCACACGCATTCCCAGGTTCAGCAAAAGATCAGGTAGCAACCACCAGAAAAATTTCGGGAGGCAAACACTTTCATGCAACATGGAATTTTTTTTTTACTATTACTGGTGGTTTCACACTTAACAGTACAAGGCATCTGTTTCCAAGAACTCTCAAGGGATGATTCTATACAACAAATTCTCCAAGAGTCGGCTTCTATAGGAAGGTCAATTTCCATAACAAAAGGAGCTGATTGCATGCTATTTGCAGTATGGAGTAGGAGGAGGGACTGAACTACTCATAACTCCTTTGTCTCTTGCATCAAGCACCAATTACCCTTAAATACTACTTAACTCTCCAGACATCTCTATCTCCTAAAAACCCAAGAAAATGCTCTGAAATAGTACAAAGAAGATCCAGAGGGAGAAAAATCAATGTGTGATGGTCTAACCTTCCCTGATGTGGAATTTAAGGCATGACAAAAACACAACTAATTTATAGAGGCTGAAACTGGCACAGTATGCTCTTGTGCCCATCGGGAATGCACTTTACATCATGTCCTCCCTATGAGGAATTGTAAAATGGTCTCCATATGTTCATTATAGAGATTTTAAACTCTAAACCAAATTTTTTTCTTCAGAAAGCTATTCCACAGTCAATTGCATTATTTTGAAGCATAGAATTATTTTATGGAAGGGGCTTTTTTTTTTTTGAGATGGTGTCTCACTCTGTCACCCAGGCTATAGTGGCACAATCGGGGCTCACTGTAGCATCGACCTCCCGAGCTCAAGTGATCCTCCTACCTCACCCTCCCAAGTAGCTAAGACTATAAACACATGCTACCTACCACCTCCAGCTAGTTGTTTGGAATTTTAAACAGGAGGTCTTGTTACATTGCCCAGGCTGGTCTGGAACTCCTGAGCTCAAGCAATCCTCCTGCCTCAGCCTCCCAAAAGTTCTGGGATGACAGGTGTGAGTGACCATGCTTGGTGGGAATGGGTTTTTCTTAAAAGTCAATGGTGACCCTGATGGTAATATAACTCTTACCTTTCTGTCACCAAACCAAGGAAATCCCTTGTGTCTAAACCTAAAGGATATGGTCATATGGTCACCACTGAAGAATTTACTAGGTACCTGGTTACTAAGCCAGCAGCATCTCTGGGTAACTTGTTTCTTACCTCATCTCCTCAGATTTCAGGCAATTTTTAAGCTAGGTCTTTTTTCTACAATGCCGATAGAACCGTACTGCCAAAAATATCCAAAGGCACCACTAACCTGAAGGCTCCAACCTCATCTGTGTCTCACTAGAAATTTTCAGTACAAAACTAACCCCAAGAAGAGGCTGGGTGGATTCCACTAACAGGCCTGGTGGGGCCCGGGAGAGGAAAAGCAGTCCCGGTCAGAGGGCTCTAGGTGGCCGGAGTGCTGCATCCGGTGCTCTTCTCGGCAAGTGGGTGTCCACTAGAATCTCCCAGCTGATGGAGGTGAAGCGGGGTCCTGCCTATGAGGGTGAGCAGCTGCGCTGTTGCTGTTCACATTTCAGTAGACACTGGATGCTCACAGCAGAAAGAAGCAGAATGACAGGCTTCATTCCCCACTGGATGAAACCCACCCCCAAGCCATTCAGAAATGCCCATTTAGCTGGACACAGCTTCCCGATGGCTCACTGAGGCGGCTTTTCCCCGGGGGGACCCAGTTCTGCAATGTGAGACAAAGTTGAAGGAAAGCAAAGGGGTGAGAAAGTCAGGGGATAAAATACACCAATGGGCCCCTCTCACTGTCTGTCTATGACTTGTCTTGTTTGCAGGCTAAATCCTGAGAAGGAGGACTCTGAACCAAGAAGGGGCAGCAATTCAGGGATTTTTCTCTTCCCCTCACCTAGAACCATGGCCCCACACCAGGACTGACATCCTATAAACAGAGGGCTCTGCAAAACTCCTGACACCTGACTATTGTTCTCCTTCCTCCCAGACAGGCTTCGCTTCTTTTCTGTCCCCTTCAAGCAGCTCTGCTCTGGAGCAATCCAGGAGTTTTAGGAAAGATTGGTTATCTTGGCAGGATAAGTGTGTGCAGCAAAGAAGAACTCATCTTCTGCGCTTTTGTGTACAGACCAAACTGGTGCCACCACTGAGGTTCTACAGTAGGTAAGAAAGGATAATAAATACTGGCCATGTGAATCCAGAGAGAAGTCCCTCTTTGGGATAAACACCCCAGAATTTGGGGTACAAGTCCTGTTGCTCCTATAGCGTTTCAATCAAACAAACAGGGACGCTAAGTTAGTCTCTCTCTGTGTCTCTGTCTCACTGGGAAAATTAATTTTTTCTTTGGCAGATGGTTGAGTCACAAAGACAGAAGGATTCATAAAATTCACATGAACATCCTGTAAACATTTAAACACATGAAGATTAAATATGGCAACCATGACCTTGATTAAAGTTAAACTGTCTTTTGTGTCTACGACGCCAAGCCCTGCTCGATGCCACACCCCTTTCGAAATGCTCAGTTCTCATTGGGCATGTTGTGTGTACATGCAAGCACGTGCTGTCTGATTAACATGTTTAAAGCAGGAAATAAAAGGCATCAGAAGAAAGCGACCATTCGGAACACCTAAACACAAAAATCTTACTAGCCTCTATTAAATTGGATGGGAAAGCTGAAATAAAATCGATGAACAAAAGTGACACAAAATATACTCATTATACCACTCTGTTTCAACCCCTGCCCCTTCCCAGTTAATGGTTTTATCCCCACCAGAGATGTTGGTCCGGGAATAGGTTTTGTTATAATTGCAAATCCAGACCTAAGGAGGGTAAACTCAAGCTCACGAGCTGACCGATGGGCCTTGAGCCACGGTTCCTGCTGCCTCTGCCTGGGGCTTCATCTCCACACTGTGCAGCCCCCCATCACGGCTGCACCCCCCGAGCCCTCACCACAATCAGCTTGTGAGATTAGCACTGCCCTCCCACGGTGAAATTTTATGGACCAAATTTGCCTGCCACCAGGCTCAGCAGCATCATCTCACCAGCAGGTTAAAGCCACACTCCTCCAAGGCCAGAATACTGCCAGCCCCTCGAGAGGGAGAGGTGATGTGTAACTTTAAACATCTGGAGGTGGAGGGATACACGTGTCAGCTCTGCTGCACTCCATAAGCTGGGGCTTAGACCATTTCCCCAGTTGTTTGTTACCTGGTATAAATTTGCCCTTTCTTAGGATGCTTTTTATTGCTCTTGGCTAAAGATACTCGGACAAAGAGAGGAGACCTGACTTTCAGGCAGGCCGGCTGCCTTGTAGGAAAACTTGAACTTGATGTGCATGAATCTGACAGTTCCTTGAAGGCCTTGTCAACCATCCATCCTGTAAACACGGCCAATACCCGGAGTAAAAACAGACCCAAAACCACAAGCCTATAAGGAGACTCTGCACCTGTCCTGAAGCAATTATTGACATTATCGCTACACAATGAATCCCTTTTTGAAGTTGTTTTCCTGATATTTAGCAGTTTGAATACTAATCCCCTTAACAAAACTGTCCCCGAGGCTTTCCCCCTCTGCACCCCCCTTAATCTCTTTCTCCCCAGGGAGGAAGGGGGGGCTGGATACCAGTCAGTCTACTTTGCACCACCTGGATTCGCACCGATTCCGTCTCTTGTCATTCATGCTACCAAGAGGAATTAGCATAAGGCATTAAGGGGAAACTCTGGAGGAGAAAAGAAAGGCCATTTTGATGGAAATAAGGGGCAAAGGAATAATCTGCCATCAACTAAAACGCTTATTTGTGTATGGTTTCCCAAGCAAGGCTTAGAAAAAGCCTATGTTGATTTTAGTGTACACAAAGAAACCTTAATCCTTTCAAGGCAACTAAATCACCCCCAGAAAAGCAGCTCAGAAGAAAGGCACCCTGTCAGGGGGAGGACTATTCACAACCAAACAGATGCCACAAATCACACTCTGTAAGTAAACAAAAATAAGAATGTGGGAAACGTTTGATTGGAAAAGGAAAGAAAGGGGGGAAAGAACCGGAGGGAAGAGGCAGAGGGGAACTGTTCATCTGCCCTGAAGAGAGTCTGGGGCAGTGGCAGCCAGAGTGCTGGTCCTGCAGCCAACTCTTATTCTAGGGCCTGAACCCAGAAAGGGGAAACACATTCCAAAGCTCTCAGTGGCCAGTCAGCAGAAGACAGATGCAGTCACATGTGGCAGAGGTCCTGGGGAGGCGGGGCGCAGACACGAAGAAGCCCAGCATTGGTGACTTGTCCACACCTCAGTCTCCCTATCCTATCACCCTCCCTTCTCACCAGGTGGTAGACAATTGTGCATTTTTACACACAAGCACTGTATGCTATGAATGGCACACATCTCCTTTTATTGGGCTTTTAGCATTATGGATAACACATTTATACAAACTTTCAGTCCATCAAAAAATATGATGAAATATAAAACTGGAATACTCCATTATGCAATAAAGAAAGATAAAATTCAATATGACAGTAATTCTGGGAGTAACAGCAATCACATACACCTCAAGGGAACTCTAAACATAATGTACTATTTAAAACTGCAATTGGTTCAAATTCTAAAATAATCTGGGAGCTCAAAATAACTGCACTTGGAAATGTCTTACTAACCAGCTAGCAAAAATGCTAGCCAAGGCAACTACAGAAGGCTGAAATGGGCTCAAATTTCATTTTGTGAAGGCCCAAGTCTGTTCAAGTGCTACCAAGTGTCGTCCACGTAACACAGAGATTATCACAGAAAGCACATCCTTATTTAGCAATTATTACGCCAGCCCCTAAATCAGGGTCGATAGTGGAAAGGGGAAGATTAAATAGTTTTATGGTTTGTACCTTTCAAATTATACACCTTTCAGAGCCAGTGATTAGAGACTTCTCTAAATTTCATTATTTCCAACGATACTGCTACAAATGAAAACTGCATGGAAACCTATTGGCAATGATTTAAGGTTAGTTTTCCCTTAATGCACTGTTATATCATTAGCCTCTTACTCTAGACTGTGGTTTGGAAGAAATTAATGGGATAGTGCATATTTAAATTCTGCCCTCTTGCTCATTTATTAACTTTACAGGAAAGCCCACAACAGAGTATGGCTTCGTTTATGACCGTAATACTGTGAATGCTAAACATCCACTGATTACTGGAGTCTGCAACGCACATCAGCTATTTATATTTCTCCTACTGCTGGATAGTTGAGAAGTAACAGTAGATTCTTCTCCAGTGCAGCTTTCGATATTAACGTCATATAACAGTAGTGATTAGTCAAGTCAATTTAAATGGAGACTCAATGTATTCTTTTAAAATAAACTAGTTGTTAATGCATCACAAAGTATGCAGACTTCCCTCTCAAGCAAAAACACGCAACATCAACAGTAGCTCCAGAATTAAAAGAGAAAGATCACACTGGCCCTTCTTTCTTCAGGCAATGACAATGAAATGAACGTAAAAATAAGCCATTACTCAGAAGAACGAAGGGGCCTTACCTTTGTTTACAATAACAGTGTTGAAGAGTTTTTCAGAGCTGGCATCTGATGCCTAAAAAACAAGAAGGGGGAAAAAGCGTTATTATTGTCATTAATATTGTCATCACCATCACCATTCCCATGATTTTACATCAGTTTACTACATCTTACAAAAAGCCTAGCAGGGAAGCAGCAATGTCCCCAAATCATCCACAAGGTGGTGCTAGCTGACTGCCTGAGAGAGACCTGCAGTGCAGCTATTTGCTGGGGAAAAATCTGATTTTAAAAATGTGTCCTTATTAGACACATTATCTGTGCAAAACATATTTCTCTGAGATGATACACAAAGCAATTCGGTTCAAGCACATAATGATTTTGCAATTTCATTGACAGATCATTATTTTGGAAATGGTATTTTTCTGCGATATTTGCAGACGTGCCTATTTTTCAATTTTCTTTCACAAATCAGAAATGCCTGTTATTTAATGCTAAGTTTTTCCTCACTAAAAAGTGTCAGCTAACACTCTGAGAAATTATTTTTTTTTTAAAGATTCATCTGATAACTCCAAGATCCCTGTCCCTTGCAGTAACCAGACGACCTTGCTGTTCAGAAAGACGCAAGCCGACCTGCCCAAAAATCCGACCACTGTGCATGCCACCAGCATTATCTCCTTTTCATTTTCTAGACAGCACGTCTGCTAATTATTACAGTGGCTTGAGGAAGGTGAAATAAGCCTGTTTAAACAGTACAACTAAAGCCAATTTAAATTATACACTAACGTTCTGGAAAAGAAACACGAAGTTGGTTTGAAGGAAAATGCTGTAACGTTTCAGAAGCACTGAATATTTCTAGAACTGGAAAAATTAAAAATTAAACATCTCCACTACATGTGAGGCTATGTGTGCATTTAAAGTTACAATGGGGAAGCTATATTGACACTGTTTCTGCTACACAACCCTTGTGAGAAATCACTTATCTTTCACACTTGATACACAGAGACGCATATTCTGAGAAAGCAAAGCCTAGAATGTTGAATAAATATGGAAAAAGGAAAATATAGGAAATAGGGGGAGGGTGAATTCTGAAGTGCAGCATATTTTGACTCTGGGCTGGCTTTTAGGGACAAAGAGGATATTCAATTTAGTCTTTCCATGTCATTCTGACAAAGATGAAATATTCCTGTGTACATCTGGGCGACGTGTTCTAGTTCTCCATGCAAGTAATATATAAAGACATCAAATATTTTCATTATGACCGGTTTTTGCTTTCTTTAATTCTAACATTTCTATTATGGGGGTCTTCATATGATTAACCCATCAAGAAACCAATGAAGGTATGTGCGAAACAAGGACTGAAGTGCATACATTTATACATGCAGTTTAACATGAGCCCTACATAGGTTTTCTCCTCGTATTCTGCAGGAATAATGAAAAATACAGAGGGCCTTCCTGACGGTACCTTTTCATAAAAACAAACTGCCAAACAAAAATGTTAACATGGGAGAAACAAGTTATACATAGATCAACAATACTGAGTTATAAAGCCAAAAATGCCATGATGTTATATTGAAATATTAGGTGAGATTTCTAGGAATGTGAGTTTCCCAGCTAAAAACTGAAGAGATATGTGTATTTCACCATCCTTTCATGAAAAAGTGTCTCTTAGAATGGCTTAGAATTCTTTTGGAATGTAAATTCATGTTAAATTCACGGCTTACAAAATTAATGAACTGATATAAGGAAAAAAGAAAGTCTGTTTATTAAAGTGTTTTACCAAATTGACATAACTTTTGAAAATTCTGGGATCGCCTATTAAAGTAAGTCTTAACTGGGCCCAAGAAATATAAAAACAAATTACTGTCTCCGAATGCAAAAAGCATAAACATACCTTGAAGATCTTGTTGAAAATTTTTATTGTCTAAAAATTAAAACAAAACGAACAAAAAAAGCATAAACAGGGAAAGGAAACGGTTCCTGACCAAGTTTTTATTTGCACTTGGTGTATGCGTGTATGCGTGTTCCAGGGGAAAGGACAGAAGCTGAGGGTGAACAGGCCTTTTCCTCTGCCCCCTTCGTCAGCTCCACTGGGCTCCACATGGGATTCTCAAACAGACGTTTTCGTGATCCTCATGTCTGAACCAGACTTGAGGATGTCATTACTATGATACCGACCAGCCAGTTATTAAGGAAGTAAGTCGGACCGGATACTCAGAGAGGCTCTGGAGTGCATCTTCCATTGAAATCTTTCTCAGCCCTTACTTGACTGATACTAGTGAGGCTGGACACCATGCCTCTTGCGACTGAGAAAGGGGTGTCTCAGAAAGGCCTCCACACAAAAACACCCATAAGATGACGACTGCAAGCATTCCGGATCCCTCTTCTCTCCCATCCAGGTGGTTACAACTGTGGCCGACCACTATCCTAACAAGTCAGGCTTCTTCGCTAAAATCTAAAATCTTAAGGGGAAACGACACGAGTACCCACTGCTTTTCCTCAATGAACTTTCCTTCTACTTAGGCGTTTAGAACACTTGATCTTGGGAATGTTTACCATTTTCGTTGCTTTCAGAAAAAAGTCTGCATTTCCTTCTATTACCTGGATTATTTTCCTGGCTTTTTCCCCCCGCTTAATCTAATGGAAAACCGGTGAGCCCAGAATGAGCAGGCGAGTGGAGCTTTTCCTTCTCTCTCTCTCTCTTTCTTTTTTTTTTTTTTTTTTATTTATAACACGGGGCACCTCTACCCGCTACATACTTGAAGATTTTACTCACTTCCTTCTATCCCCTCGGCTCGCTTTTGGAGGGTAGGGGCATGAACTGGCTGAATCTAAAACTGACAGAAAACCAAAGCTCTCTTTTGGTTGCTTTTTATTTAAGGGGAAGGGAAGAAGTTTTTTTTTTTTTGGTTTGTTTTGGATGTAAAAAAAAATATTGCTAGAAGCCGTAGTTGGCGTTTAAAGAAAAGTTAAATAAGAGAAACAGAAAA
Organism: Alouatta palliata; assembly: GCA_004027835.1. NCBI lineage: Eukaryota > Metazoa > Chordata > Mammalia > Primates > Atelidae > Alouatta > Alouatta palliata. Next base: position 33,572 of record PVKV010018875.1, read on the forward strand.
GGAGGCGGGAACGCGGAGAATGAGGAAAACTTATAAAAGCCCTGCTTGCAGACGGGTCGGGACCCAGCGAATGCTGCTCCAGGTCCACCCTCACTCCCTTCGGACGCAGACCCCGGGGGCCGCCCTCCGGCGGGAAGGGAAGGGGGGCTTTCGAACAGGAAAAGAGAAACCTCGTGCAAACTTAAGCGCGAGTTCTTTCACCCGCTGCCGAACCCGAGCCCAGATCTCCTTTCGATTGCCCGGCAACGCGTGCAGGCGGGATTCCGACCTCGGCGCGGGGGAAGCGTGACCCCAAGGGCCGGCAGCGCCGCGCCAGGGCCCCCCAGCTCCAGCGGACGCAGGCCCCGGCCCCCTCCCCGCATCGGAACTCCGTGGCGAACGCCAGGCCCTCCCGGGCTGACGGCACAGCTCCGGGCCCCGCGCAGCCGCTCCCCGGCCGAGCCCGGCCGGCCGAGGAAGGAAAGTACAAAGGCGGGCGACAGGGCCGCAGAGCGGGGAGAAAAGCAGGGAGGAGGGGTGGCGAAGGGGGGCTTGGGCGCGCCAGACGCGAGGAGCCCGCCCCTGCCACCCCTGCCCGCCGGCTCGGCCGCCGCAACAAAAGACCCCCGACCCGGCCGCCTCCCTTCCGACCGCAGGTGGCGGGTGAGCGAACCGCGCCCCGGGGGCTGCATTACCTGGTCGCAAAGGGTCAAGCGGTCCGGTCAGCCCCAAGTTCATGGTTTGATTCCTTAACAGGGCTTCTGAAGGGCGATCGTCAGAGACTGGGGGGAAACCACCAAAACACACGAAGAGAAAACGCCCAACTCCCGACCCGGCTCCGTGCACAAGAGTCTCTGGGCTCCTTCCTCGCCGAAGTCCGAGAGCGGAGGCGCCGAACCAGATCCGAAAGGGGCAGCAGCTTCGGGGCGGCGGAGAACCTGCGCCGCGCGCACACATCCAGCGCGGCGGAGGCCCCGAGCGGCGGGAGGAGCTCGCCCGCGGAGATCGCCCGGCCCGCGCTTGCCGCTGTCTCCCGGCCGCTCCTGCGGCGCGCGGGGCCGGGCGGGCGCGGCGGGGGCTCGCGAGGCACGTCCGGGGCCGGCTGGCGGGAGGGCGAGGCAGAGAGGAACGGCCCAAGCCGCTGCCGTGGCGCGCGGAGCTAACAGCGAGGCGGCGGCGGCGACAGGACAAAGGAGACCATGTGCAGAGGGAGGGAGGGAGAGGGAGGAGGAGGAGGAGGGCGCGCGGCGGCTTCTCCCCGGCAGCCGCCCGGGGCTCCCCGACAGCCGGTCCCGCCTCTCCAGCCGCGCCGCGGGCTGCCGGGTCCTGAGCCCGCCGCTTCCGCAGCGCTGGGGGGAGCCGTTTCGGGAGTTTAGATTTTGTGCGGATCTCGCCGGCTCACGGCTCGGGAGGCGCTGCGGCAGCTGGGGCGCGGGGTGGCGGCGCCTCTGGCCGGGGCTTGCGGGCGAGCGCCCGGGGATGGCTGGGCTCCGGCTCGCGTTCAGCTCGCGGGCTCCTGCCTCTCCCGCGGGTTCACAGCTCAAGTGAACTCCATCGGCGGCCGCCACAGGCGCCCTGGCTGGACGGTGGCAGGAGCGGGCGGCGGCGGCGGCGCGGGGGCCCCTTGCTCTGGACTTCGCTCCCCGACTGCGCCGAGCGCGCCTCCTCCAGACGCTCGCAGCTCTCGGAGCGGGACTTCCTCGGCGCGCCGAGCCCGACCGCCGGTGCCACCGCCCCTCCTCCGTCCCGCCCCACGCGCCCCGCCCCTCGCCGCCCCTCCTCCCGTCGCGGCGCCGGGTCGGCCCTACGGAGGCGAGGTCCCCGGGCGCGACATCGACAGCTGTTGCTCCCCCCGTGGCTCGGGCCCTCGAGTCCCCTCTCCCCGGCTGCCTTCCCCGTGGGAGGACAAGCGGGAACTGCACCGCTCCTCGCCCTCCCCGCAGTTGCTGCTTCCATGATTGTGCCATGCCAGGGAAAGGCCACTAGGCCCGCAGCCTGGGGTTGAATTGCCACCAAGTCAGTCACATCTGCAAAGAGCAGGCTCTCTGGGCGGTTGTGAGGGCTCAGTGGGAAAGTCATATATGTAAAAGGCCTGTCACATAGTAGGCACTCAATACAAAATAATAATTGCATTGAGGAAAATGGAGAGGAGGATCAGGGTCTGGGTCTCAGAACACCAAGGTCTTCACTTAACCTCCTTCCCCACCACAGCCAACTGATCGCAGTGTATTCGGTTTCACGAATAACTGAAAGCATGAACTGCCCACTTACAAATCCTCTCCTCTCAACTCCTCACACCCTCTGATATCTGCACACTCTGCATCCACAAAGTGGAGCCTGTTGCTTCCCCTGGCATCCACCAAATGCAGGGAAAGAATCAAAGCAATGCCAAATCCTCCCTCCATGGGCAGAGTGTATGCCTATCATCCTAACCTGTATCATGTCTGTTCCCCTGGAGCACAGTGCAGTGCCTCAAGAGGGTGGCGGGTTCCCCGAGCAACCCACTCCCACCAGAACGCACCGGGGAGAGGAAGCCCTCTGAAAACACCTGGAGTTTCAATTCCACACCTGCAGCTTGATAAGGTCCCTCCTTGGTGCACAGAAAAAGCTGCTGCAGTTTTCCCAGTACAAGAAAAAGGGCAAGCAAGGCCTAGGTTGCAACTGGCAGGGTTCTGGGGTACAGCAGGAACACCAGGGTGGGGTGAGAGGAAAACCAGTTCCTGAGTCCCCTCCCAGTGCTGCTGTTACCTGGAGTGTGGCTGAGGAAGAGGGGAGGGAATGGGGTTGGGACAGATGCATGCCACATACGAATGACATGCAGACTGGCTTAAAGTAATGACGGCCATTCCCTGCGTCTTTGAAGTTGCATATCTATCACTATTTGATTTCATGGTACTCTTGAAAAACCTCTCAAGTTAAAAAAAAAAGGGGGGGGGGCAGTGCTTGCTGTATGGCCTACTTCCCCCTTCTCTAGCCTCTAATTTTGGAAATAAGAAGCCCTGTCTCTTTCTAGCCTCAGCATCCCCTCCCCCAAACCCATAGCACGATGCGGTGTTATACGAGTCTTTTTAAAAAGATAGGTAATAGTGCAAGAAAAAAAAAAGATGGGTAATAGTGATTTTTCTCTAGCACTGCCTCCTGAAAAGTCAAAAGAAAAGGCATCTCAGAAGGTGTAGGTTTAGAGATGGATTTTCCAGTTGCTTACAAGATGTCACAAAATCCAGCTGTGGTCCTCCAGCAAGGGGACATTCATTCTGAAGCTGTTTATACAATACCAAGACAGCTCACAGGCAGACATGAAATGTTCAAAAGACATTAAAAGGTGTTTCTTTTGGAACAATCAAAATGGAGCAGGTGGTTTTCTTATCTTGTTGCTCTCACAAAGTCAGTGTCCCAGGGAAGAAACTGCCTGAGCTCCTGCTGGATCCCCTACAGGTAAACTGAGAGCGAAGCCTGGCAGCTTAGCTGACCAGCTGAAACCACTTGGCTCTCCAGGGTGCTTTCATCAGGTGGCACTTCTGACACTTATCATGCCTTGCATTAAGATTGTCATCAGGCTGGGCGCCGTGGTTCACACCTGTAATCCCAGCACTCTGCAAGGCTGTGGTGGGCTGATCACTTGAGGTCAGGAGTTCAAGACCAGCCTGGCCAATGTGGCAAAAACCAATCTCTACTAAAAATACAAAAATGAGCTGGGTGTTGTGGCCGGTGCCTGTAATCCCAGCTACTTGGGAGGCTGAGGCAGGAGAATTGCTTTAGCCTGGGAGGCAGAGGTTGCAGTGAGCTGAGATCACGCTATACCACTGCACTCCAGCCTGGGCAACAGAGTGAGACTCTGTCTCAATAACAACAACAACAAAGGATTGTCATCAATGGTGATCAGGGATTAGGCCTCAGATGACGGACCTGGGCCAGATCTGCATGTGCTCCTATCTTTTGATGATCTGCCATCAAGAGGAACCTGGGAACGCCAAAAGCCAAGCCTCTGACCGCTGTGGCCACCTCCAATCCTGCTCCCCAGGATCCCCTGGCGGGCCCAGTTGCAGCACACCACCCATTGGGACCTTGCTCCATTTCTCAGCCTCTCTCTAGACCCACCAGAATGAGCCCTTTCTGGCTGGTTTCCAAACTGCTCTACTCCCCATGCTTTCCAGAAGCAGGGAAGGGAATGAATGTCAAAATTGGAAGGAAACAGGTACATGACAGCGTCAGAAGTAGGAAGAAGGAAGAAAGAAAAAAAATAGATAATCCATATATTAGGTGACAAATCCAGGTCAGAGGGCTGACTTTCAAGAATCAGGAAGATTTTTTGTTTTGTTTCCTTGAGAAAGTTAACTTTTACAAGAATTTCCTGGAGCCTTTTGTTTCAGATTACATAGTTTGAAAAGATCACTAGGTGACTGAAGGAGAGTGGTAACTCCAACTAGCCCGAGGATGTCACCACGTCTGGCTTATTTCTGCAACTATGGAAGGCTCCATTTTTTTCAGGTTCTAAAGGTTCTGCAAGCTCTGAAAATCCAAGTTACTACTGGTTCTTCAGGGTAGAGGTTTGGAGCTGAGCCCTGGGGCCAGCATCAGGTTAGGATCATGGCTCTGCCATTTCTGAGCCGGGACAACTTGAGTAAATCTCTCCACTCTCCCGGCCTCAGTTTCCTTATCTATCAAGTGAGATGACAACAGGAGCCACACCTCTTAGCACTGTCGTAACAGTGCCTTGCACTTAGTACGGAGGATATATTTGTTGTCTATTATGATTGCAGATGACATACTTCTTTTGATTACCATGGAGACCAACAAAATAAAAGTATGTTTCGTTAGGGCCATAGCCTTGCCTTCCACTGGGTTCTCCCAGTAGGGATCACCACAATAATAATGAAAATAGCAACATAAACATCAAAGTGACACCAGGCCCGTAAAGTGGGGACAGTGGTTCGTACCACCTCTACCAGACAGCAACATCTTTACAGAGGCCCTACTGCAAAGAATCCCTCCAGAGAAGGTCAGAGCCCGGACAATAGATAGCTTGGGTCTTTTAATAAGGGTGTTTCTTTTTCTTTTTTCTGAGACAGGGTCTTGATCACCCAGGCTGGAGTGCAGTGGTGCCATCACAGCTCACTACGGCCTTGACCTGCTGGGCGCAAGTGATCTTCCCACCTCCGCCTCCATAGTAGCTGGTACTGTAAGTGTGCAACACCACACCTGGCTAATTTTTAAACAATTTTTTCTAGAGACGGCATTTCGCCATGTTTCCCAGCTGGTCTTGAACTCCTGGCCTGAAGTGATCCTCCTGCCTCTGCCTCCCGAAGTGCTGGGATTATAGGCGTGAGCCACTGCACCCAGCCACGTGGATCTTCTTAGTAGATTATAAAATCAACCCTGAATCCAGCATAATGTTATAAAAGCTTGCCAGACTTTAAGATGTGCTCAAACTCTTAATACTGAGGGCTCCAATTTCTTAAAACATAAAATAGCAGGCATCCCAATTATGTCATTTTGACATGTTAAATTGTAATTTCCAGTTTTAAGAAGACTACCATTTTCCCTGTGACTACAACAATGATGTCTTACTGGTGCAGACCCATGTTTTGTTTTGTTGACATGGCGCCTTGCTCTGTTGCCCAGGCTAGAGTGCAGTGGCACAATCATAGCTCACTGTAGCCTCCGACTCCCAGGCTCATGGCGTCATCTTCCCCCAGCTACCACACACATGTGCCACCGCACTGGGCTAATTTTTAATTTTGTAGAGATAGGGTCTTCTTGTCTCGCCCAGGCTTATCTCAGACTCCTGGGCTCAAGCAAACCTCCCACCTTGGCCTTCGAAAGTGCTGGGATGAGAGGCATGAGCACCTGGCCATGGTTTGTTTTTTGTTTATTTTCTCTGTATGGAGGACTCACTGCCTCAATTTGGCCTTAAATTTGACTACACAAGGACTGTGTCTTGCTTGTCTTCGTCCATGCCACAGCAGCAGTACAAATAACAGATGTGTGTCTGGAGACAACACTTCATTATCTGTTCGTGAGGGTAAATCCTCCTGAATGCCCTGAGCCATGCCTTCTGAACTCAGCTGGTTTCTTGTGGATAGAATTCACATCTTGGAATTTGTCTACATCTTGGAATTTGTACCCAGCACAGAGGTAGGAGGCCTTGATCAACAGACCCATGATGAGAGAGAATGAAGACAGTGGAAATTGTCCCAGCATGCTAGTTAGTCTGAGGGCTCCCAACGAATGTCTGGGCTGGGAAGACACTCAGGGCGAACAAGAGCTACCGAGACACCTGGAGGGACCTGCAGTTTGACTCAAGTGCCCACTGCTCTTACTCATGGCAGTCAGCCAAGGGTCCCAGGATGCAGAACTGGAGTCAACAGTTCCTACTGGGAGGCAGGGAGGCAGGCCAAGCTTGTCTTACTTGTCACCTCTGCTAATTCCTAATTTTCTGCCTTCCACACTGTTCAGCCGAGGAAACTAAAACTCTTTCTGGCTCCAGGGATTTCTCCTGTGTAGGCTGATTCATTTTAAACTATGGATCAGGATGTCCTTCCTTAGTGATTCGGGGCTACTCAATGTCAGTTGGTCCCTGATTCCTCTGCTCAGTGCTCCCCGACCCCTTCTGAATGGGCGATTCTGAAAATGAAAGCTTCCTTACTTATCACTCTGAAAGGTGAGTGCAATAGCTCATGCTCATACTGCTGTAAAGCAAAACCCTCTGCCATTACATGCTCGTGTTGCTACAATTGATCATGGGTCTGCAACAAGAGGGAAGTAAATAAACTGAACTGGATTAGTTTATGATGCATACTATTGAGACACAGGAGGGAATAAATATTTTCCAAGTGTAGAAGTCAAGGAAAAGAATTTTACTTTCAAACTTCACAATGTACTATAAACTATAAAGGGGAAAGAGTATTAAAAAATCCATAAAATATATCTTACTTAACCACCAAATCTACATTAAGGTATTAATATTCAGAATCTGACAACCCCGCAAAGAAAGGCAATGAAAAATAGAAATAAATCCAATCTCTGCTCATGTCACCCAATTGGTTATGGGTATCTCATCTTACCTTTTACAGCAGTGCCTGTGATGAGAACTGCAAGGTCTCTCAGGCTCCCCTGGCTGCATCTGTCTTGTTTCTGCCTGGACTTGGTTCACTTTCTCACACCATGTCATATGGATGGGTGTCTGTAACTCGGGTCTGGAGACCTGCATTTCATATTGAGTCCATGCTCCCTGGTGGACTCCACTAAATCCAGGGACGCATCCCGCCTTAGTCACCTGCTCATGTCTCCAGCACCTGGCTCCTCTCACCATTTCCACATGAAAATGGGGCAGAGTTTGGGGGGTGGTAATTAAAATGAGAACGTATGCACAATGTCTGCATGAACTGAAAGGATGGATCGGTGTAGAACACAATGTCTAAGTCGTCAGAGATGATAAACTGAGGAAAATAATGTTTTAAGTGGAAAAGAAGACACTTAAGACAACTCCCCACTGCGAAATGTGATTGGCTTTAAAAACAAATAAATGAATAAATGAAAAGATGCTTTTGGGCCAGGCACGGTGGCTCACGCCTGTAATCCCAGCACTTTGGGAGACTGAGGCAGGCAGATCACCTGAGGTCAGGAGTTCGAGACCAGCCTGGCCAATGTGGTGAAACCCCATCTCTACTAAAAATACAAAAATTAGCCAGGTGTGTAGAGATGCCGACGATTTGGGAGGCTGAGACGGGAGAATCGCTTGAACTTAAGTCTCAGAGAGTGTTGTGAGTGTTAAATAAAACAAAGCAGTATGATGTTTGCAGAGAGCCCAGCACACAGTAACCACTCAATAAGCAATTTGTTGTGCTTTTTACACCAGGGTGTCTGGTAAGAAGGGCCTTTAGGCTGGGTGTGGTAGCTGACGCCTATAATTCCAGCACTTTGGGAGGTAGAGGTAGGTGGATCACCTGAAGTCAGGATTTGGAGACCAGTCTGGCCAGCACAGTGAAACCCTAACCCTACTACAAATACAAAAGTTAGCCAGGCATAGTGGCAGGCACCTATAATCCCAGCTACTCGGAGGAGGCTGAGGCAGGAGAATCGCTTGAACCTGGTAAGTTGCAGTGAGCCGAGATCGCACCACTGCACTCCAGCCTGGGGGATAGAGCAAGACTGTTTCCAAATACAAAAACAACAACAAAAAAAGAGAAGGGCCTTTAAACAGGTGCCAGCCATTTCTATGTTTGGGTACAACTAAGAGGTAGTTGGTCTAGTGGTTAAAAGCTCAGCCACTCAATAAAGAACCAACAGGTTCAAATCCTAGCTTATCCTCCACTCCCACTAGGTGATGGTGGAGAGATGACTTCACATCTCTGGAAAGTATGGCCATAACATCACCTACTTCGTGGCAAGTGTCATGAGGGTTAAATGAATTAATGTAAGGAAAGCACCTGGAGCAGGCCCTTACCTCCATCAGTAGCGACAAGTCACCTAGGAGTAGACAGTTTTAGGAAGGCTGACTTCCAGTGGCCTCTCTTAGTTTTATAAATGAAGGTTGTCGAACACCCAGTCCCCTAACGCAACAGGAAATATGGTAGCCTGACAAACGCGGCCTTGCCCATCCTCTCTGGTGTGGATGGATTGACTGTAAGGTCTGAGGATAAGTGAGGATATCCCAGACAGGAGCTCACTATGACGGAAGACGGACTGAGTTGGAGGAGACGGTGCTGGGGCTGTGGCTTGCTCAGGAAACCGTGGTTGTCACTGCACCGAGCATAAATTCAGAGCTGTAGCCATGGGCTCCCCGGCACGGGGGCAGCTCCTGGGAGAGTGGACCTGACAAGGAAGGGAGTCTCTACAATCGCTGGTAGGGATGCAGCTGTTTCAGCAGACGCACTAAGTGGCGATGTTAGAACCCACCACCGTGGAAAACTGGGGGCTGCTGCTGAACCGCTCATGTCTTCTAGTTCTCTATGTAAGAGGCACTTCAGCCATTTGGGCTGAGCTCTCCCCAACCTTTTTAACAATTCAGGGGAATAGAGGGCCTGAAACCACCTTAGATATTCCTCAGTTGGATGCTGGAAGGACTAATATAAATACTGAAAGAAATGCTATCTTTTTGGCAGGTCCCCAGCCATGTTTACTATTCAACGAGTCATACCACATGTTATTATCGTTTCAGTTCAGTTTGATGGAGGACTACTGAGGGAGAACTATTTCTCTCTCTCTCTCTCTTTTTTTGAGACACAGTCTTGCTCTGTTGCCCAGGCTGGAGGGCGGTGGTGCAATTTCAGCTCATTGCAACCTCGGCCTCCCAGCATTCTGGGATGCTCCTGCCTCAATCTCTCGAGTAGCTGGGTCTACAGGTACGTACCACCACACCTGGCTAATTTTTGTATTTTTAGTAGAGACGGGGTTTTGCCATGTTGGACTGGCTGGTCTCAAACTCCTGACCTCAAGTGATCCACCTACCTCGGCCTCCCAGAGTGCTGGGATTACAGGCATGAGCCACTGAGCCTGGCTGAGAACTACTTTTCTGTATCTGATTTGAGGACCCCTCATTTCTAGCTTTGGTCAGTCCCGGGGAAAAACTGCTGCTATTCTAGGACTGAGTCAAGCTCAAAATAGGATTCTAGTCTTCATTTTAGTGCCTTGAAATGGAAGGGAGGGAGAAATCAACCAACCAAGAAGTGAACCCTAGACTGAAAAAAGAGCATGGGCCATAAATTATATGCGACGGTGCCATTTTCTGGTTCTAAGATTCAGCCTCTCCAAAGGATGCTGTCATAAATGCCCCATAGTAATGCATATTTTTCCAGAATGCTACAGTTATAATGTCATCTGCTCTCACGTCAATCTTGTAAGGCAAAGAGAGTAACTGAGAGTTTCTTCCTTATTTCAGATGAGGAAATAAATACAGGAGTGTAAGGAAGTCCTCTGCAATGAAGGAGTAAGGATCACAGCATGGTGCCAGCAGGATGTGCATACAGCTCCTCATCCCACCCCATCCCGTACAGCTCTTTCCCTCATCCCATCCTATCCCATCCCACCCCATCCCGTACAGCTCCTTCCCTCATCCCATCCTATCCCATCCCACCCCATCCCGTACAGCTCCTTCCCTAATCCCATCCCATCCCACCCCATCCTGTACAGCTCCTTCCCTCATCCCATCCCAT
>PVKV010018876.1:0-43604 GCA_004027835.1 Alouatta palliata
GAGTTCTGTAAATGTTTATTAAGTTTACTTGTTCGAGGTCTAAGTTCAAGTCCCAGGTATCCTTGTTAACCTTCTGTCTCATTGATCTGTCCAATATTGACAATGTAGTGTTAAAGTCTCCCACTATTATTGTGTGGGAGTCCAAGTCTCTTTGTAAGTCACCAAGAAGTTGCCCTATGTATCTGGGTGCTCCTGTATTAGGTGCGCATAGACTTAGGATTGCTAAGTCTTCCCGTTACATTGATCCCTCTACCATTATACAATGTCCTTCTTGTCTCTTTTGGTTTCCCTTACTTTAAAGTCTATTTTATCAGAGACAAGAATTGCAATTCCTGCTTTTTTTTTTTTTTTTTTTTTTGCTCTCCATTTGGTTGGCAAATCTTCCTCCATCCCTTTGTTTTGAGTCTCTGTATATCCTTGCATATGAGATGGGTCTGGATGCAGCTTACTGATGGGTTTTTTAGAATGGCTGATACTGGTTGTTCCTTTCTATATATAGTGTTTCTTTCAGAAGCTCTTGTAAAGCAGGCCTGGTGGTAATGAAATCTCTGAGTACTTGCTTGTTCATAAAAAATTTTATTTTTCCTTCACTTATGAAACTTAGTTTGGCTGGATATGAAATTCTGGGTTGAAAGTTCTTTTCTTTAAGGATGTTGAATATTGGCCCCTACTCTCTTCTGGCTTGTAGGGTTTCTGCTGAGAGATCTGCTGTGAGTCTGACAGGCTTCCCCTTGTGGGTAACCTGACCTTTTTCTCTGGCTGCCCTTAGTATTTTCTCCTTCTTTTCAACCCTAGTGAATCTAATGATTGTGTGCCTTGGGGTTGCTCTTTTTGAGGAATATCTTTGTGGTGGTCTCTGTATTACCTGGAGTTGAGTATTGTCCTGCCTTGCTAGGTTGGGAAAGTTTTCCTGGATAATATCCTGAAGAATATTTTCCAGCTTGGATTCATTCTCTTCGTCACATTCAGGTACACCTATCAAACGTAGATTCGGTCTTTTCACATAGTCCCATATTTCTTGGAGACTTTGCTCATTCCTTTTTACCCTTTTTTCCTCTAAATTTGTCTTCTCGTTTTATTTCGTTAAGTTGGTCTTCGACCTCTGAAATCCTTTATTCTGCTTGATCAATTTGACTGGTAAAACTTGTGCATACTTCACAAAGTTCTCGTATTGTGTTTTTCAGCTCCATTAATTCACTTATATTCCTTTCTAAATTGTCCATTCTCGTTAACATTTTGTCAAACTTTTTTTCAAGGTTCTTAGTTTCCTTGCATTGGGCTAAAACATGTTCTTTTAGCTCACAGAAGTTTCTCATTATCCACCTTCTGAAGCCTGATTCTGTTGATTCCTCACATTCATTCTTGATCAGGCCTTGTTCAGTTGGTGATGAGAAACTGCAATCCTCTGTAGGACGAGAGGCATTCTGATTTCAGGTGTTTTCAGCCTTTTTGCACTGGTTTCTTCCCATCTTTGTGGATTTAGCCACCTGTCGTCTGTGTAATTGCTGACTTTCAGATTAGGTCTCTGAGTGGACATCCAACTTGTTGGTGGTAAAGTTTTTTCTGTTTCTTAGTTTTCCTTCGGCAGACGCCCCTCCCCCACAGAGCTGGACCTTCCCGGGTTCAGCTGTGCTTGCTGTGAAACTCTCAGTCCTCAGCAGTTCCAATTGCTGTTTCTTTTTTTTTTTTTTTTTTTTTGTGGGGGGAGGAACCAGCCTTCCCCTGCGGCGACCCACTACGCTGGCTGAAACAGCGGCGTTGAGATTCGTGGCGCTTTTCTGCCCGGGAATCTCTCAGTCTGGTTCCCTGCTTCAGTCCACTTTTCAATCAGCTGAATGGGAGACTCTGCCTTCCCGGAGCTCCAAACGCCAACTAAAAGGGCGCTCAGTCCCGTATACTCCGGACTGAGAACCACCGTGCAAGCCAAAAGAGTCACGCTGGCGACCCGTGGGGCTCCTCTGCCGGGAATCTCCTGGTCTGTGGGCAACAAAAATTCATCTGAAAATGTGGCGTCCACTCACTCTCTGTGCCTTCAGTGGGACCTACAATCCTGAGCTGCTGCTAATCAGCCATCTTGGATCTCTCTCCTATCCAGCAACGTTTTCACACCACTTTGCTCTCTGTCCTCTGTACTGAAAAAGGCTGCAAGCCTAAAAATATTTCCTGAACTCCATTGTCGGCTCATAGTTCTGGCTAGGGTCTACCAATGAGGGAAAATAAAGAGTAGAATGGGGAGGAAGAGAGGCAATACTTTTCTATTTTAGCTTAGGAACCTTCAAATCACTGAAGTCTGCTGCAATAGCAGCATTGTTGGGTCAGCAGTGGGGAACCTGGGGCCTCAGAGACATCAGCAGCTAATTCAGCAATTTCAAATGGCCTGTGGACTTCCAGGATCTTGCGGAGCTAGTTGAGCTTCTTATGCAGTAGCAGCAGTAATCAGAATAATTACAGTGGTGCTGATGCAGCATCAGCAGTACTGTACTCATGGGGTCTGCATGTATATTAGGCTGTTCTTGCATTCTATAAAGGAATACCTGAGAGTGGGTAATTTATAAACAAAAATGGTTTCATTGGCTCATGGTTCTGCAAGCTGTGCAGGAAGCACGGTGCCAGCGTTTGCTTCTTGGGAGGCCTCACGGAATTTTTACTCATGGTGCAAGGCGAAGCTAGTGCAGGAACAGCACATGCGAAGAGCGGGAGCAAGAAAGAGGAGAAATGCCACACACTTTTTAAAAACCAAATCACTAGAGGACTCACTATCACGAGGGCAGCACCAAGAGGAGGGTGCTAATCATTCATGAGAAACACACTGCCGTGAGCCAGTCACTTCCCAGCACGCCCCACCTCCAATACTGGGGATTACGTCTCAACATAAGAATTAAAGAGGACATCCAAACTATGTCATTGTACCCGCCCCCCCAATCTCATGTCCCTCTCACACTGCAAAATACAGTCAAATGTTCCCAATAGTCCCCCTAAATCTTTTTGTCTCACTCCCGTGACCCAGACTGGAATACAGTGGTGTTACAGTGGCTCACCGCAGCCTTGACTTCCTGGGCTCAGGTGATTCTCCCACCTCAGCCTCTCAAGTAGCTAGGACTACAGGTATACACCACCATGCCCTGGCAATTTTTTGTCTCTTAAGTAGGGACAAAGTTTTGCTATGTTGCCTAGGCTGGTTTCAAACTCCTGGGCTCAAGCAATCCATCCACCTCAGCTTCCCCAAGTGCTAAGATTATAGGCATGAGCCACTAGTCCTGGCCACCAGGCTTTCTTATACATCCTCTAAAATCTAGGCAAAGGCTGCCAATCCTCCTTCACTCTTGCAACTCTGCACTCATAGGCTTAACATCATGTGGAAGCCACCAAGGCTTACAGCTTGTACCATCAGAAACAGTGGCCTGAGCTATATCTGGGGCCCTTCGAGCCAAAGCTGCAGCTGATATGGCCTGGATGCAGGAAGCAGTGTCCTGAGGCTGAGCAGGGCAGAAGGACCCTGGGCCTGGACCACAAACCATTCTTTCCTCCTAGGCCTTTGGGCCTGTGAATGGGAGGAACTGCCTCAGAGATTGCTGAAATGCTTTCAAGACTTTTTTCCCATTGTCTTGGTTATCAGCATCTGGATCCCTTTTAGTCATGCAAATCTCTCTAGCAAGTGGTTGTTCTGTAGCTGCTTGCATTCTTCTCCTGAAAAAACTTTTTCTTTTTCACATGGCTAGGCTGCAAATTTGCCAAACTTTAATGTTCTGCTTTCCCTTTAAATATAACTTTCAACTTTAAATCATTTCTTTGCTCCTGCATCTAAGTGTAGGTTGTTACAAATAGCCAGAACAACCCTTGAACACTCTGCTGAATAGAAATTTCTTCCACCAGATACCCTAAGTTATCACTCTTAAGTTTAAACTTCCACAGATCCCTAGGGCATGAACAGAATATAGCCAAGCTCTTTGCTAAAGCATAACATGGGTGACCTTTGCTCCAGTTCCTCCTTTCCAAATGAAACCTCAGCAGCTTGGACTTCACTGTCCATATCACTGTTACCATTTGATCATAACGATTTAACCAGTCTCTAAGAAGTTCTAAACTTTCCGTCATCTTCCTATCTTCTTCTCTTCCATATTCTTAATAATCTTTACCTGTTACCAAAGTCAATTCCACAATTTCAGGTGTCTTTATAGCAATGCCTCACTCTTTGGTATCAATTTTCACGATTAGGTCGTTCTTGCCTTGCTGTAAATGAATACCTGAGACTGGGTAATTTATAAAGAAAAGAGGTTTCAGTGGCTCATGGTTCTGCAGGCTGTACAAGAAGCATGGTGCCTGCATCTGCTCAGCTTCTAGGAGGCTTCAGGAGCTTTTACCCAAGGTGGAAGGTGAAGTGGGACCAGGCACATCACATGATGAGAGCAGGAGCAAGAAACAAGGGGAGGTGTCAAACACTTTTAAACAACTGAATCTCCTGAAAACTCACTATCATGAGAACAGCACCAAGCAATGCTGCTAAGCCATTCATGAGAAATACACCTCATGAGCCAATCACCTCCCAACAGGCCCCACCTCCAACACCGGGAATTATATCTCAACATGAGAATTGGAGGGGCCATCCAAACTCTATCAGCATGATACCACCAACCTTTTGCTCCTCCAACCTTAGGTGTAAGAGTGGCTTCTAACAGTTACCAATCTCTAGGTATCATCACCTTTTTTCTTCTTTTCTTTTTTTAAAAAAATCATCCAGGCCTTCCCATTTGCATAACAGATTTCTTTTTTTTTTAAATGTTTTGTTTTTGTTTCTTCTTTTATTTATTTGAATAAGGATCCAAACACATTTTTATATTAAATTCCCTCATTTGAAGTATCTTTCTCTGTTTTATTCTACCTAGGCTTTTTAACATAAATATGAGAAAGAAAAAATAAGCAGCAGCATATTTAGACCTTCTGAGGGTTTTATGTATTGGAAAAATCAAATACAGAATATGGAATGCTAAGATATAAAATTTTTCAAGAAAAAAATGCTATCTTCAAAATAGCAAGTTGCAATAAAATGTAGAAGTGACCTACAAAGTGGATTTGAAAAAATAAAAGATAATTTTTAGAAATAAAAAATAAATTGGTAAAATTGTAAAACATTATCAATAAGCTCAATATCAGAGGGCCAAGCAAGATGGCAGAATGGAAGCCTTCACGGTTTGTCGCTGCCACAGAAACACCAAATTTTAACATCTGCACCCAAAAAAAGCACCATCACAAGAACCAAAAAATTTGGTAAGCAATCACAGTACTTGGTTTTAACTTCATAGTGCTGAAGGAAGCATGGAAGATGGCCAGAGAGACAGTCTTGAATTGCCAATGCCACTAATTTCTCATCCTCCAACAGTGGCTGTATAGCATGGAGAGCCTGTGCACTTGGGAAAGAGAGAGTGTGGTGACTAGGGGACATTACACTGAACTCTGTGCTGTCCTGTCACAGGGGAAAGCAAAGCTGTGCTGGGCTCAGCCAGTACCTGTGCCTGGAGGGAGCATTTGGACCAGACCTAGCCAGAAGAGACTCACCCATCCCAGCAGATGAAACTTGAGTTTCTCCGCAAGCCTTGCCAGCTGAGGCCAAAGTGCTCTGGGGTGCTAGGTAAACTTGAAAGGCAGTACCAGTCCTAGTCCCAGTTGCCAAGGACTGCAATTCCTAGGCAACTCCTAGTGCTGGGCTGAACTCAGAGCCAGAGGACTGAGGTGGCACACGACCTAGGGAAAAACCAGCCACGGTGGCAAAGGGAGTGCTTGTGCCATCCCTCCCCCAACCCTAGGCAGTGCAGCTCATAATAATGAAAGTGACTCCTTCCTTCTGCTTAAGGACAGGAGAGTGAAAAGTAAAGAGGTCTTTGTCTTTCAGCTGCAGTAGGATAGGGTACTGGGTAAAGTCATGAGGCCTCTGTTCCAGTCCCTAGCTTCCAGATGACATTTCTAGACACATCCTGGGCCAAAAGAGAATATGCTGCCTTTAAGGGAAGGACCCATTTCTGGCAGGATTCATTACCTGCTGAATAAAGAGTCCTTGGATCCTGAATAACCAGCAGGTAGTATGCCATGGGCTTTTGCTCTGAAACATGCTGACTACAGGTATAATCCAGCACGTTCCCATCAGGGGTGGCTATGGGAATGTGCTTTTCTCAAACTCCTTCTGTTTGAGTAAAGCAGAGGCAAATGTAAAGGGGACTTCGTCTTGCACCTTAGGTACCAGCTGTCACAGTGGGGTAGAGCAACAGACAGGCTCTTGGGGTCCCTGAGTCCAAGCCTAGGGTCTTAGACAGCATTTCTGGACCTGCTGTGGGGCAGAGGGAACCCACTGCCCTGAAGGGTGAGTCCCAGGTCTGCCAGCATTCACCACCACAAGCTGACTAAAGAGCCTTTGGACTTTCAGTGAACATTAGCAGTGGCCTGGCAGAGCCACCCTGCCCTCTGTGGGCAGGTGATGGTGTGGCCAAGGGAGAGGCTCCTCTACCAGTAGAAAGGGTAGGGAAGAGCAAGAAGGACTTTGTATTGTGATTTCAGTGCCAGTTTAGTTGGCATAGAGTAGAATATCAGGCAAATTTCTAAAGTTTTTGACTCTAATCCCTGGCCCCCCAGATAGCATATCTGGACACACTCGGGGGCTGGAGGAACTTGACACCCTGAAGGGAAGAACACAAATCTGGCTGGCTTTGCCACCTGCTTATCATAGAGCCATTGGACCTTGAGTGAACATAGGTGGTAGCCAGGTAATGGTAACAGCAAACCATAGATGAGACTCAGTGCTGTGCTGGCTTCAGGTCTAACCCAGCACTATCTCAGTGGTGGTGGCCACAGGGGTGCCTCACCACACCCCAGGTTCCAGGCTGTTGAGCATAGAGAGGCTCCGTTTGTTTGGGAGAAAGGAAGGGAAAAGAAAAAGGGTCTCTGCCTGGTAATCCAGAGCATTATTCTAGGTCTTATTGAAGACCACCAAGGTGGTATCTCTATGATTCTGTAGAAATCACTGTGACAATGGGCTTCAGACCCAAGTCCCTTTGAATACCTGGAAAGCCTCCTAAAGAAGGGCTTTCTTCACAGTCTGGGCACAAACAAGCCCAGACTGTGACAACTGCAATAAATACCCAACTCTTCAATGCCCAAATATTGACAAACATCTACCAGCATCAAGATCATCCAGGGAAACATGACTTCACCAAATGAACTAAATAAGTCCCCAGGGATCAATCCTAGAGAAAGACATGGGACTTTTTAGATAGAGTGTTAAAAATAGCTGTTTTGAGGAAATTCAAAACAATTCAAGATAACACAGAGAAAAAAATTCAGAATTCTATTAGGTGAATTTAACAAACATATTGAAATAATTAAAAAGAATCAAGCAGAAATTCTCAACTTGACAAATGCAAGTAACATACTGAAGAATTTATCGGAGTCTCTTAATAGCAGAATTGATCAAGTAGAAGAAAGAATTAGTGAGCTTGAAGACAGGCTATTTGAAAATACGCAGTCAGGGGGACAAAAGAAAAAAGAATAAAAAAGAATGAAGCACATTTAAAAGATCTAGAAAATATCCTCAAAGGAGCAAACCTAAGAGTTGTTGGCCTTACAGAGGAGGTTGAGAAAGAGATAGGGGTAGAACATTTATTCAGGGGAATAACAGAAAACTTCCCAAACCTAGAGAAAGTTATCAATATTAAACTACAAGATACTTATAGAACACTAAGTAGATTTAACCCAAAGAGGAATACCTCAACACAAACAAAAGTTGGGGGATTTTGTTAACATCAGACCTGTCCTACAAGAAATGCTAAAGGGAGTTCTTCAATCTGAAAAAAAAAGGATGTTAATTAGCAAGAAGAAATCATCTGAAGATACAAAACTCACTGGCAACAGTAAGCACACAGAAAAACACAGACTATTATAACAATGTAATTCTAGTGTGTAAACTACTCTTAAGTAAAAAGACTAAATGATGAACCAATCAAAAAGAGTAACAAAATCAACTTTTCAAGATGCAGGCAGTACAATAAGTCATACGGAGAAACAAAAAAAATTAAAAACCAAGGGGAAGAATTTAAAGTGTAGAATTTTTATTAGTTTTTTTTTTTTTGCATTTTTTTTGTTTATACAATCAATGTTAAGTTGTCATTAGTTTAAAATAATTTTGGGTTTAAGATAGTATTTACAAGCCTAACAGTAACTTTAAATTGAAAAACATATAACAGATAAACAAAAATTAAAAACAAGAAATTAAATTATACTACCAGAGGAAATCATCTTCACGAGGAAGAAGACAAGAAGAAAGAAAAGAAAGAAGACCAGAAAACAAATAACAAAATGGCAGGAGTAAGTCCATACTTATCAACAATAACACTGAATGTCTCCAACCAAAACACATAGAATGGCTGAATAGAAAAAAAAACAAAACAAGACCCAGTAATTTGTTGCCTACAAGAAACATACTTCACCTATAAAGACAGACATAAGATAGAAAATAAAAGTGATATAAAAAGATATTCCATGCCAATGGAAACTATGAAAAAGCAGGAGTAGCTATACTTATATCAGACAAAACAGCTTTTAACTTGTTGTGCCA
The DNA here is from genome assembly GCA_004027835.1 of Alouatta palliata. Classification (NCBI taxonomy): domain Eukaryota; kingdom Metazoa; phylum Chordata; class Mammalia; order Primates; family Atelidae; genus Alouatta; species Alouatta palliata. Next base: position 8,600 of record PVKV010018876.1, read on the forward strand.
GTGTTGGGTGCATATGTATATTTATAATCATTATATTCTTTTGCTATAAAGGATTGACCCCTTTATCATTATATAATGACCTTCTTTGTCTCTTCTTACAGAAACCCTTCTTTAAAACGACCTTTTTTGTCTCTTCTTATAGTTTTTGTAAGAAGAGACAAAGAAGGTCATTATATAATGATAAAGGGGTCAATCCTTTATCATTATAGCAAAAGAATATAATGATTATAAATATATATATGCACCCAACATTGGCACAACCAGATATATAAAGCAACTATTATTAGAACTAAAAAGAGTGATAGACCTCAATACCATAATACCTGGAGACTTCAACTCCTTACTTTTAACACAGGAATAATCTACCAGACAGAAACTCATCAAAGAAACGTCAGACTTCAACTGAACTATAAAACAAATGGACCTAATAGATAGTTACAGAACATTTCACCCAAAGGCTTTAGAATACACGTTTTTTTCCTCATTACGTGAATCATTATCAAGGACAGACCATATGTTAGGTGCAAAACAAGTCTCAAAACATTCAAAAAACTGGAATAACATCAAGTATATTTTCTGACCACAATGAAATAAAACTAGAAATCAACAAGAGGAATTTTGGAAATGATATAAACATGGGGAAATTAAATAATATACTCCTGAATGACCAGTGGGTCAATGAAGAAATTAAGAAAACTGAAAATTTTCTTGAAGCAAATGATGATGAAAACAACATATCAAAACTTACAGATACATCAAAAGCAGTATTAATGGGGAGAGTTATAGCTAAAAGTGCCTACATCAAAAAAGAGAAAAACTCCAAATAAATAGCCCAATGATGGATTTTTAAACCAAGAGTAAACTGAGCAAAACTGAGAGCAAACCAAAAGCAAAATTTAGTAGAAGAAAACAAATAATAAAGATCAGAGCATAAATAAATTTGAAATGAAGAAAACATCACAAAAGATCAATGAAACAAAAAGTTGATTTTTTAAAAAGATAAACAAAATTGACAAACCTTTAGCCAGACTAATGGGGAAAAAAAGGCAGCAAATAAAGTCAAAGATGAAAAAGGAGATATTACAATCATTAAAACTGATACTACAGAAATTCAAAGGATTGTTAGTGGCTACTATAATCAACTATATGCCAATAAATTGGAAAATCTAGAGGAAATGGATAAATTCCTAGAAACATACAACTTATCAAGATTGAACCATGAAGAAATCCAAAACCTGAGCAGACCAATAACAAGTTAACAAGATCAAAGGTGTAATAAAAAGTATCCCAGCAAAGAAAAGTCAGGGACTCTATGACTTCATTTCTGAATTCTACCAAACATTTAAAGAGTGAATACCAATGCTACTCAAACTATTCTAAAATATAGAGGAGGAGGGAATACTTCCAAACTCATATCTATGAGTCCAGTATTATCCTGATACCAAAACCAGACAAAGACACATCAAAAAAAGAAAATTACAGGCCAATACCTCTGATGAATATTGATGCCAAAATCTACAACAAAATACCAACAAACCAAATTCCACAATACATTACAAAGGTCATTTATCATAACCAAGTGGGATTTATCCCAGGGATGCAAGGGTGATTCAACATATGCAACTCCATCAATGTGATACATCGTAACAACAGAATGAACCAAAACCCTACGATCATTTCAATTGATGCTGAAAAAGCAGTTTATAAAATTCAATGTTCCTTCATGATAAAAAACCTCAAAAAAAGAGTAATAGAAGGAAAATGACTCAACATAATAAAAGCCATATATGACAGACCCACAGCTAGTATTATAGAATAGGGAAAAACTGAAAGTCTTTTCTCAAAATTCTGGAATAAGACAAGAGTGCCCACTTTTCACCACTGTTATTAAACATGGTAGTGGAAGTCCTAGCTAGAGCAATTAGACAAGAGAAAGAAATAAAAGGCATCCAAATTGGAAAGGAAGAAGTCAAATTATCCTTGTCTGCAGATATGATCTTACATTTTTAAAAACCTAAAGACTCTGCCAAAAATGGTTAGAATTGATAAACAAATTCGGCAAAGTTGCAGGATATAAAATCAACACACAAAAATCAGTAGCATTTCTATATGGCAACAGTGAAGAATCTGAAAAATAAATTTAAAAAGTAATCCCATTTATAAATAAATACCTAGAAATTAACTAAAGAAGTAAAAGATCAAAACTCCATCTCACAAAAACAAAACAAAACACTAGACCCTTTCTATATATAAAGATCTCTTGCCATATACAAAGATCAAATCAAAATGAATTAAAGGCTTAAATATAAGACTTCAAACTATAAAGCTACTACACAAAAACATAGGGGAACCTCTGCAGGGCACTGGTCTGGGCAAAAATTTCTTGAATAATAATACCCATAAGCACAGGCAACCAAAGCAAAAGTGGACAAATGGGATCACAAGTTAAAAACCTTCTGCACAGCAAAGAAAACAATTTACAAAGTGAAGAGGCAACCTACACAATGGGAGAAAATATTTTCAAACTACATGTCTGACAAGGAATTAAAAACTAAAATATACAAGGAGCTCAGACAACTCTAAAGGAAAAAATCAAATAATCAAACTAAAAAATGGGCAAAATATTTGAATAGACACTTCTCAGAAGAGTATGTGCAAATGGGAAAGAAGAATGTGAAAAGGTGTTTAACATCACTGATCATCAGAGAAATGCAAATCAAACTGCAATGAGATATTATCCCACCCCAGTTATAGTGATTTTAATTCAAAAGACAGGCAATAACAAATACTGGTGAGGATATGAAGAAAAGGGAACCCTTGTACACTGTTGGTGGGAATGTAAATTAGTACCAACACCATGAACAGTTTGGAGGTTCCTCAAAAAAACTAAAAATTGAGCTACCACACGATCCAGTAATACCACTGCTGGGTATATATCCTGAAAAAAGGGAAATCAGATATCAAAGGAATACCTGCACTCACATGTTTGTTGCAGCACTGTTCACAATTGCCAAGATTTAGAAGCAACCTAAGTGTCCATCAACAAATAAATGGAAAAAGAAACTGTGGTACTTACACACAATGGAGTACTATTCAGCTATAAGAAAAACTCAGATCCTGTCATTTGGAACAACATGGGTGAAACTGAAGTCATTATGTAAAGTGAAATAAGCCAGGAAGGCACAGAAAGACAAGCATTGCATGTTATCACTTATTTGTGGGATGTAAAAATCAATACAATTGAACACATGGAGATAGAGAGTAGAAGGATGATTACCAGAGGCTGGGAAGAGTAGTGAAGAAGTGAAGGTGGTTATAGTTAATGGATAAAAAAAAATAGAAAGAATGACTAATACCTAGTATTTAATATTGTAATGAGGTAACTAAAGTCAAATAATTTGATTATAAATTTAAGAACAACTAAAAGAGTATAATTGTTTGTAAAACAAAGGACAAATGCTTGGGCGGGATGGATACCCCATTTTTCATGATGTGATGTTATTCATTGCATGCCTGTATCAAAATATCTCATGTACCCCATAAATATACACACCAACTATGTACCCACAAAAATTAATCATTAACAATTGAGAATAAATAAATAAATAAAATTAGCTAAAAAGAGAATTAGTGACTGAAAGGTAGCTCTGACAAAATGACATTTCCAAAAATAAAACTACATTATGATCCAGTCTGGCGGGCACTCTTGCCCAGCAAGAGGGTTCCAACCTGAGTGGAGGGTACGCAGAAATAAAGGGAGACAGAAAGCGAGGTCAGGAGGGTTGAAGAGTTTGTGCTCCAACAAAAACTTTATTTTTCAGCAGTTCAGTATTTATACCTTTTCTGGGCATTCTCTTAAGTCAATGTTGCAATCAAGGGAAACATCATGTGCTCTAACCTTTCAGGAACTACAATGTAACAATCACCAGCTGTGCTCTCAATGCTTATACAGAGTGCTGGTAAACATGTTTATGCTACTTCATTGTTTCTAGTGAAGGCCATCCATCCTGCGTTATCTTTTAACCCAGTTCTCCTTTCATCCTACTCATCTGGCCTCAAGTTCCTTCCTTCTGGGGGCTCTGCAACTGGGCTCAACCTCCCATATTGTGAAACTCACTTTGCACGACTTCACACGGGAGGGCTCCCAACAATCTAGTAATAATCCCACTACTGGGGATATATCTGAAGTAAAGGAAATCAGTATATTCAAGAGATATTTGCACTCCCATGTTCATTGCAGCATTACTCACAATAGCCAAGATATGGAATCAACCTAAATTTTCATCGACAGATGAATGGAGAAACAAAATGTGGTATGTATATGGGATGAAATACTATTCAGTCTCCAATGAGCAGGAAATCCTGTCATATATGACAACATCGAAGAACCAGGAGGACATTATGTAAATGAAACAAGCTAGGTTCAGAAAGACAAATACTGCATCTCATTTATATGTGAAATCTAAAAAAGATGAACTCATGGAAGCAGAGAGTAGAATGGTGGTTACCTGAGGATGGAGTGAGGTAGACTGTAAAAATGTTAGTCAAAGGATACAAAATTTCAGTTAGGAGGAATTTTTAAAAAAAAAGATAAGACAATTATAATGGCTAGCTAATGTAACTTGTGAACATAGGTACTGAGATTCTAAAATATTAGCAATGTATAGAAAGAACAATCTTCTGGAGTCTAATTGATTTATCCCTGGAGTACAAGGTTAACATAAAAATCAATAAAATTGGCCATATTAAGATAGTAAGTGGGAAACATCATGTGAGTATTTTAATTATTTTGAAAACATGTTGAAAAAAATTTACCATTCACTCATGAAGTATGAAGAAAGATGATTACATAGGTATATAATTTTTAAATCTATGCATAAATGATTATAATTACCAAAATTTTAGGAAAGTTCTGGTTATAAAATGGACATATAAAAACCAATTGTATTATTATATATAATAAATGTGTTTAAACAATTGTGAATTTGGCCAGGCACAGTGGCTCATGCCTGTAATCCCAGCACTTTGGGAGGCCAAGGCAGGCAGATCACTTGAGGTGAGGAGTTCAAGACCTGTCAAGTCTGACCAGCAGACTCTGGCCAAACAATGGATGAAAGACATACACAAACACATGTTTTTTGCCTGGTGCACAGCTAGAGGACTTGTGGCTTAGTGACCCCAAGGAGTGTGCTGTAGCCCTGATAAGCCAGTGACCCTCGTATTTAATTAGTACAGGTTTAATGACAAAGATCCTGAGTAAACACCATTTGTAGGTAATTAACATTGCTGACCCTCCAGTAGACAGCAGTCATGTGCATACCTGGTCAAAGGTTGGTTTTAGGACAACATGAGTAAACAAGTTATTTAGATAAATTCCTCTACATTGTTGCATAAATAACATTTTAAAATCTGTAATTTGAACTAGCTTTTGGATAACTTCTGTATTAGACAAAATTATTCTTTTTCTCACTAATAACATACACAAAAAGTTTACCTAAAACATTTATCCCATTCATTGTACAAAATTCTTTTACTTTTAACAAAGGGTGACATGAGACATCAGTTGACATATATAAAATGAATATTGATTTGATCTGGAAAGGCAGGACAATTTGAAGCAGGGAGGAGGATTGGAAGCTTCCAGGTCTTTTGAGTTTCCGATTAAAGGAGGCAATCAGACATGCATTTATCTCAGTGTCTTTGAATAGAATGGGAGGCAGATTTGTCCTTACATTCGTAGGTTGAATTTTCCCTTCAGGTTAGTGGTTTTGGGGGGCTCAAGATATTTTCCTTTCATAAAATACTCTCATTCATCAAAAGAAAGCGCACAAACCAAGATCATTTTGGTTTGGCTTGGTCTGTAGTTTTATAACCTTCTATGCCAAACACTGACATCTCAAAATATCTAGCAAAGATAAACATAAAATCCAGACAAGATGTATGCTAACAATTCTGATGGCATTTATATTTTTTTCTACCAATAACTTTAAAGCCAACTTGTTTAGTAAAGTTATACTTAAGTCATGTGAACTTGAAAATTGCTTAGAATTATTTACTTAATTTGTGAGTGCTCTTTTACTTATAAGCCAATTTGGTAGACACAACATATAACAATAGGTATACATACAAATAAACAGATCTGGATATGTATACATACACATAAATGAAGATCCACTAGCTTGGAACCTTAGCCTTGAGATACGAATAAATGCTTGCTAGTTTTACTTTGTTTGCCCATATAGATAACCCAATGAAGGCTGTGAACCAAAATTTCAGGTACAGGACTCTCCATGGCACTTTGCTATTTTAAAGGCCAAACAGCACGAAAAAAGAGTGTCACACATTAACCACACCCTCTGCTTAGAACAGCAGCACAAAAGCCTGAATACATGCAATGTCATCTCACTTTCCCATTCAACAGTAAACAATATTGGAACCAAACAGTATTGCAACTCTGAGAGAAAATCTGAAGGAGGGCTTAGTATTAGATCTCAGAACCTCTGCCAATGGTGTCCCCTTTGGAGAGGTTGAGGTCTGGAGGACTCCCTACTGGGACATTCCCAATTGGTCCAATCTTAGAGTGTCAGATATCTCTGACCTTACGTGGGCTGCCACTTGCATTTTTTCCCTCCAGAGCCTACTATGAGTTTCCCTTTTGTCCTTAGACAGTAGAGTAGGGGAAGGGAAGAATTTAGAATAAGAAAAGAATGTTTAAGTTGGCTGAAGCATGTATGAGTTTGCTCCAAGTCATGCCACATGTAGGGATCAGCGAACACAACTGGAAAAGATTATGAGTCCTTCCCCTTTTGGGGCAGGGCAACAATTATAAACAGCCACTGGAAGACTGAAAAAGAAAGAAAGTTAAAGGTAAAAGAAAAAGACCCAGGTTCCTTAAGGGAACTGGGAAATGGCAGTTAGGCTCCTCTACATGGAAACCCCTTAGTTGCACCAGCCACAGCCAGAAATCTGCAGCTGCTACCATGTTTAGGTGCTGCCTACTAAGGGTCCTGAGTTGGAAAGCAAAAGAGAGAGAGAGAAAGATTTCCCTGGATGTAAAAGGGGAAAGGAGAAAAATAAATCCCAAATTTTGGGCCTACCTTTTCCTGGCTGGCTCACCAAAATATGTTACCAGGGGAGTTCAGGGCAAGATGGCTGAATAGGAACAGTTCTGGTCTACAGCTCCCAGCAAGATCGATGCAGAAGGTGGGCGATTTCTGCATTTCCAACTGAGGTACCCAGTTCATCTCATTGGGACTGGATGGACAGTGGGTGCAGCCCATGGAGGGTGAGTCAAAGCAGCGTGGGGTGTCACCTCACCCAAGAAGTGCAAGGGGTCAGAGGATTTTCCTCTCCTAGCCAAGGGAAGCCATGAGAAACTGTCTCAGGAGTAATGGTGCACTCTGGCCCAGATACTGCACCTTTCCTATGGTCTTCACAACTAACAGACAGGAGATTCCCTCTCAGTGCCTATGCCACTGGGACCCTGGGTTTCAAGCACAAAACTGGGTGGCGGTTTGGGCAGACACTGAGCTAGCTGCAGGAGTTTTCTTTTTCTTTTTCTTTTTTTTTTTCATACTCCTGTGGCACCTGGAACTCCAGTGAGACAGAACCATTCATTCCCCTGGAAAGGAGGCTGAAGCCAGGGAGCCAAGTGGTCTGGCTCGGAGGGTCCCACTCCCACAGAGCCAAGCAAATTAAGATCGACTGGCTTAAAATTTTTGCACCAGCACAGCAGTATGAGGTTGACCTGTGATGCTTGAGCTTGGTGAGAGGAGGGGTGTCCACCATTGCTGAGGCTTGAATAGGCAATTTTACCATCACAGTATAAACAAAGCTGCCAGGAAGTTCAAAATGGGCAGAGCCCACCACAGCACAGCAAGGTCACCGAGGCCAAACTGCCTCTCTAGATTCCAACTCTCTGGGCAGGGCTTCTCTGAAAAAAAGGCAGCAGCCCCAGTCAGGGACTTATAGATAAAACCCCCATCTCCCTGGGACAGAGCACCTGGGGACAGGAATGGCTGAGGGCACAGCTTCAATAGACTTAAACGTCCCTGCCTGACAGCTCTGAAGAGAGCAGCAGATCTCTCAGCACAGAGAGAGTTCTGATAAGGGACAGACAGCCTCATCAAATCCTGACCCCCATGTATGGAGATGTCTCGAAGTAGCAGCTGACAGACACCTCATACAGGAGAGCTTTGGTTGACATCTGGTGGGTGTCTCTCTGGAACAAAACTTCCGAAGGAAGAAACAGGCAGCAATCTTTGCTGTTCTACAGACCCTGCTGGTGATACTCAGGCAAAGAGGGTCTAGAGTGAACCTCCAGCAAACTCCAGCAAACCTGTAGCAGAGACGTCTAACTCTTAGAAGGAAAACTAACAAACAGAAAGGAATAGTATCAACATAAACAAAAAGGATATCCACTCAGAGACCCCATCTGAAGGTCACCAACATCAAAGAGCAAAGGTAAATAAATCCACAAAGATGGGGAGAAACCAGCACAAAAAGGCTGAAAATTCCAAAAACCAGAATGCTCTTTCTCCTCCAAAAGATCACAACTCCTCACCAGCAAGGGAACAAAACTGGACGAAGAATAAGTTGGACGAATTGACAGAAGTAGGCTTCAGAAGGTGGGTAATAACAAACTCCTCTGAGCTAAAGGGGCATGTTGTAACTCAATGCAAGGAAGCTAAGAAGCTTGAAAAAAGGTTATACAAATTGCTAACTAGAATAACCAGTTTAGTGAAGAATATAAATGACATGATGGAGCTGAAAAACATAGCACAAGAAGTTTGTGAAGCATACACAAATATCAATAGCCAAATCTATCAAGCAGAAGAAAGGATATCAGAGATGGAAGATCAAGTCAATGAAATAAAATGAGAAGACAAGATTAGAGAAAAAAGAGTGAAAAAAACATCAACAAAGCCTCCAAGAAACATGGGACAATGTGCAAAGACCAAATCTACATTTGATTGGTGTACCTGAAAGTGCCGGGGAGAATGGCACCAAGTTGGAAAACACTCTTCAGGATATTATCCAGGAGAACTTCCCCAACCTAGCAAGGTAGGCCAACATTCAAATTCAGGAAATTCAGAGAAAGAACACGACAAAGAAACCCCTTGAGAAGAGCAACCCCAAGACACATAATTGTCAGATTCACCAAGATTGAAATGAAGGAAAAAATATTAAAGGAAGCCAGAGAGAAAGATTGGGTTACTCACAAAGAGAAGCCCATCAGAGTAACAGTGGATCTCTTGGCAGAAACCCTTAAGCCAGAAGAGAGTGGGGACTAATATTCAACATTCTTAAAAGAATTTTCAACCCAGAATTTCATATCCAGCCAAACTAAACTTCATAAGTGAAGGAGAAATAAAATACTTTACAGACAAGCAAATGCTGAGAGATTTTGTCATCACCATGCCTGCCTTACCAGAGCTCCTGAAAAAAGCACTAAACATGGAAAGGAACAACTGGTACCAGCCACTGCAAAAACATACAAAATTGTAAAGATCATTGATGCCATGAAGAAACCACATCAACTAACAGGCAATATAACCAGCTAGCATCATAATGCCCAGATCAAATTCACACTTAACAATAATCACCTTAAATGTAAACAGGCTAAATGCTCCAATCAAAATACACAGACTGGCAAATTGGATAAAGAGTCAAGACCCATCGGTGTACTGTATCCAGGAAACCTATCTCACATGCAAAGAAACACACAGGCTCAAAAAAAAAAAAAAAAAAAAAAAAAGCAGGGGTTGCAATCCTAGTCTCGGATAAAACAGACTTTAAACAACAAAGATCAAAAGAGACAAAGAAGGTTGCTACATAATGGTAAAGGGATCGATGTAACAAGAAGGGCTGACTATCCTAAATATATATGCTCCCAATATGGGAGCACCCAGATTCATAAAGCAAATTCTTAGAGACTTAGACTCCCACATGATAATGCAGGGGGGGGGGGGACTTTAACACCCCATTGTAGACAGATCACGAGACAGAAAATTAACAAGATATCCAGAACTCGAACTCAGATCTGGACCAAGCAGACTTAACAGATATCTATAGAACTCTTCACCCCAAATCCACAGAACATACATTCTTCTCAGCATCACACTGCACTTACTGTAAAATTGACTACATAATTGAAAGTAAAACACTCCTCAGCAAATGCAAAAGAAAAGAAATAATAACAAGCAATCTCTCAGACCACAGTGCAATCAAATTAGAACTCAGGATTAAGAAACTCACTCAACACTGCACAACTACACGGAAACTTATCAACCTGCTCCTGAATGACTAATTGGTAAATAAGGAAATTAAGGCAGAAATAAAGATGTTCTTTGAAACCAATGAGAACACAGACACAACATACCAGAATCTCTGGGATACATTTAAAGCAGTGTGTAGAGGGAAATTTATAGCACTAAATGCCCACAAGAGAAAGCAGGAAAGATCTAAAATCGACACCCTAACATCACAATTAAAAAAACTAAAAAAACAAGAGCAAACAAATTCAAAAGCTAGCAGCAGACAAGAAATAACTAAGATTAGAGGAGAACTGAAGGATAGAGACCTGCAAAACCCTTAAAAAAAAAAATCAGTGAATCCAGGAGGTGGTTTTTTGAAAAGATCGACAAAATAGATAGACAGCTAGCTAGACTAATAAGGAAGAAAAGAGAGAATAATCAAATAGACACAATAAAAATGATAAAGGGGACATCACCACAAATTCCACAGAAATACAAACTAACCTCAGAGAATACTATAAACATGTCTACGCAAATAAACTAGAAAACCTAGAAGAAATGGCTAAATTCCTGGACACATACACCCTCCCAAGACTGAACCAGGAAGAAGTCAAATCCCTGAATAGGCCAATAACAAGTTCTGAAATTGAGGCAGTAATTAGTAGCCTACCAACCAAAGAAAGTCCAGTACCAGACAGATTCACAGCCGAATTCTACCAGACATACAAAGAAGAGCTGGTACCATTCCTTCTGAAACTATTCTAAACAATACAAAAAGAGGGTCTCCTCCCTAACCCATTTTATGAGGTCAGCATCATCATGATACCAAAACCTGGCAGAGACACAACAAAAACAGAACATTTCAGGCCAATATCTTGATAAACATCGAAGCGAAAATCTTCAATAAAATATTGGCAAACTGAATGCAGCAGCACGTCAAAAAGCTTCTCCACCATGATCAAATCAGCTTCATCCCTGGGATGCAAGGCTGGTTCCACATACACAAATCAATAAATATAATCCATCACATGAACAGAACCAAAGACAAAAGACACATGATTATCTCAATAGATGCAGAAAAGGCCTTTGACAAAATTCAACAGCCTTTCATGCTAAACTCTCAATAAACTACATATTGAGCGAACGTATCTCAAAATAGTAAGAGCTATTTATGACAAACTCACAGCCAATATCATATTGAATGGGCAAAAACTGGAAGCATTCCCTTTGAAAACTGGCACAAGACAAGGATGCCCTCTCTCACTGCTCCTATTCAACATAGTATGGAAGTTCTGGCCAGAGCAATCAGGCAAGAGAAAGAAATAAGGGGTACTCAATTAGGAAAAGAGGAAGTCAAATTGTCTATGTTTGCAGATGACATGATTGTATATTTAGAAAACCCCATCATCCCAACCCCAAATCTCCTTAAGCTGATAAGCAACTTCAGCAAAGTCTCAGGATACAAAATCAATATGCAAAAATGACAAGCATTCCTATACACCAGTAACAGATAAACAGAATGCCAAATTATGAGTAAACTCCCATTCACAATTGCTACAAAGGGAATAAAATGTCTAGGAATACAACTTACAAGGGGTGTGAAGAACCTCTTAAAGGAGAACTACACTGCTCAAGTAAATAAGAGAGGACACAAACAAATGGGAAAACATTCAATGTTCATGGATAGGAAGAATCAATATCATGAAAATGGCCATACTGCCCAACGTAATTTGTAGATTCAATGCTATCCCCATCAAGCTGCCATTGACTTTCTTCACAGAATTGAAAAAACTACTTTAAATTTCATATGGAATCAAAAAAAGAGCCCACAAAGCCAAGACAATCCTAATCAAAAAGAACAAAGCTGGAGGCATCACACTACCTGACTTCAAACTATACTACAAGGCTATAGTTACGAAAACAGCATGGTACCTGTATCAAAACAGATAATATAGACTAATGGAACAGAACTGAAGCCTCAGAAATAACACCACACATCTACAACCATCTGATCTTTGACAAACCTCACAAAAACAAGCAATGGGGAAAGGATTCCCTATTTAATAAATGGTATTGGGAAAACTGGCTAGCCATAAGCAGAAAGCTGAAACTGGATTCTTTCCTTATACCTTATACAAAAATTAACTCAAGATGGATTAAGGACTTAAATATAAGACCTTAAACTGTAAAAATGAGGGAAGAGAACCTAGGCAATACCATTCAGGACATAGGCATGGGCAAAGCCTTCATGACTAAAACACCAAAAGCAATGGCAACAAAAGTAAAAACTGACAAATAGGATTTAATTAAACTAAAGAGCTTCTGCATAGCAAAAGAAACTATCAAAAGTGAATGAGCAACCTACAGAATGGGAGAAAAATTTTGCAAACTATCCATCTGACAAAGAACTAATATCCAGAATCTATAAAAAATTTAATCAAATTTACAAGAAAAAGAACAAACAACCCCATCAAAAAGTGGTCAAAGGATATGAACAGACAATTCTCAAAAGAAGATATTTATGCAGCCAATAAACATATTAAAAAAAGCTCATCATCACTGGTCATTAGAGAAATACAAATCAAAACCACAATGAGATACCACACCAGTTAGAATGGTGATCATTAAAAAATCAGGAAACAACAGACACTGAAAAGAATGTGGAGAAAGAGGAATGCTTTTACACTGTTGGTGGGAGGGTAAATTAGTTTAACCATTGTGGAAGACAGTGTGGCAATTCCTCAAGGATTTAGAAATAGAAATACCATTTGACCTAGCAATTCCATTACTGGGTATATACCCAAAGGATTATAAATCATTCTACCATAGACACATGAACATGCATGTTTATTGCAGCACTTTTCACAATAGCAAGGACTTGGAATGAACCCAAATGCCCATCAATGATAGACTGGATAAAGAAAATGTGGCACATATATACCATGGAATACTATGCAGCCATAAAAAAGATGAGTTCATATCCTTTGCAGGGACATGAATGAAGCTAGAAACCATCATTCTCAGCAAACTGACACAAGAACTGAAAACCAAACACCACATGTTCTCACTCATAAGTGAGTGTTGAACAATGAGAACACATGGACACAGGAGGGGAACATTACACACCAGGGCTTGTTGGGATAGCCTTAGGAGAAATATCTAATGTAGACGACAGGTTGATGGGTGCAGCAAACAACCATGGCACATGTATACCTATGTAACAAACCTGCACAATCTGCACATGTATACTAAAACTTAAAGTATAATTTAAAAAACATATATGTATGTTACTGGTAGAGGCTGTCCAGGTTCTTGGTGTCCTGAACAAAGAATTGGACACAATGCACAAATAAAGTGAGAAAAGAATAAAGTCATTTATTGAAAATGAATGTATACTCCACAGTGTGGGAATAGGCCCAAACATAGGGGCTCAAGGGCCCCATTATAGAATTTTTGGGAGTTTAAATATCCTCTAGAAGAGTCCTTTGGTTACTTGGTGTACACCCTATGTAAATGAAGATGATGGAGTAAAGGTACAAAGTCATTTACATGGGATACGCCCTATGGAGAGGATATTTTCTGTCATGGCTGAAGTGTGAATTGGCCGTATGTTCCCTACCTCCAATTTACATCTTTCTCCAGGTATGGAAAGTTTTCTGCTATTATTTCTTTGAGTAAGCTTTCTACCCCTTTACCTTTATCTTCTACTTCTTAAACTCCTATGAATCAAGTATTTCCTCTTTTTATGCTGCCAGATAAATTCCATAAGCTTTTAAAGTTTATTTTCATTATTTCCCCCCTTTTCTACTTTGACTGTGTATTTTCACCTAACCTGTCTTTGAGTTCAGATTCTTTCTTTTGCCTGATCAATTCTGATATTGATGCTCTCTATTACATTTTAAATTTTGTTCATTGTAGTTTTCAGCTTCTGGATTAATGTTTGATTTTTAAAAATTTCAATCTATTAAGTTTCTCATTCTGGTCACTCATTGTTTTCCTCATTTTGTTCAAGTGTTTGTTTCTCTGTATTTTGTTGAAATTCACTAGCTTCCTTAAAATGGCTATTTTGAACTCTTTCTCAGGCAGTTCATACATCTTCATTTCTTTCAGGTCAGTCACTGAAACCTTATTTTGTCTGTTTGAGAATGTCATATTTCTCTGATTGTTCTTGACTGTTGGTAATGTAATGATTTCTGCACATTTTAAGAAGTACTTTAGTCTTGGTGGACTGGCTTTGTCTTGAAAGTCCTGCAGCAGTATGGCACTGGGTGCACCAGAAGCCCAGGGCAGATGCAACTGGCATGGCACTGGGATGCACCAAAATCCTGGGGTTGCTGAGGGCTGTCTGGAACCTGAGTTTATTGAAGTTGGTTTGATGGTAATGTGGGCTGGAGATTGAGTCTGCCATGCAAGCCTGAAGTGTAGGGCTCTGTGGTTCTGCCTGGGGCTGGGGAAGGCCTAGAGCTCAGTCTGCAGATACCCACCTGGTGTATGGGCAGTTGAGGTCTGTCCTCTGTAAAGTTTTACTGTGGTGGGCCCAGTGTTGGGATCCAAGGCAACGTTCTGTACTCACTTTCCTCTCTTCCCGCATGTTGAGGGTCCCTCACTCCAAGCTGTGCTGCCTGGGGTTGGGGGTGGGAAGATATGTGTAATATAAACTTGTTTTTTCTATCCTCTTTAATCTATCTTTTCTTATTTTGGGCTATAGCCAGGTACTGTGACCTTTCATCTGGTTTCCTCAGCTCTGTGAAGGTATTTGCCTGTTGTGATAGTTGTTCAAATTGATGTTTCTTTTGGGGGATGATTGCTAGAGAGTCAGCAACTTTGTTCTCCTTCTTTCCTGAAATAGTTAAATAGCCTCTTCAAAGGAGAGGAAGTCTGAATGGCCAATTTGCACATGAAAAAGTACTTAATTTCACTAGGAATCAGGGAAATGCAAATTAAAACCACAGTGAGGTATTACAAATCCACTAGATTAGAAACAATAATTCTGAAAAAATACCAAGTATAGGGGAGGGATGTAGAACAAGGGAGATTCTTCTTATGTGCTACTTGGAGGAACGTAGATTGGTAAAACCAAAAGCAGTTTTGCTTTGCCTAATAAAGCTGAACACTCACATACGTCACACCAGTAATTCCACTCAGGTATTTTTAAGAGAAGCTTATGGATATGTGCACCAGGATATAAATACAAGAATGTTTATAGCAGCATTTGTATATAATAGCATCCAACTAGAAACAAAACTTATGTCCATCAGTGGTAGATTGAATAAACCATAGTGTATGTACACAATGGATTATACAATATACACTATTTTTAAATAACTACAGATGGTTGCCAACTTATGATGGTTTAACTTATCATGTTTTGAATTTACAATGGGTTTATTTGGGTATTAAGTTCATTTTTGGCTTACAGTATTTTTGACTTATGACAGGTTTATCAGATATAACCTCATTGTAAGTCAAGGAACAACTGTATTGATACTTGCTTGTATCAATACAGATTGATACAAGAAAAAGTGTCAGAAAAAAAGAAAAAATGAAACTGAAGGAATTGCTGAAACTTCAGATAGACTTTTCTTTAAAACTAGAGATGTTAGTTCTCAAAAGAGCTCTTTGGAGGTAATACGATGAAAAATAAACAGAACTGCATTTTCCTCTACTTTTTGTAGGGGCAGCAGTTTAGTAATTAATAGTATATATAAAATCACAATGCTATAATCTTTATGGAATGTTCTTATGTGTGTGCCTGTGTGTGTTCTTATTTAAGTACAAGTTTAAACTTCAGATAGCATTTATTGATTTCTTATTTTCTGTCTACCCAGAAACTCATGGTGGACATAGATTATTTTAAATTCATGTTTAATTGATATTGAATTTTCTGGCATAACCCTGATATTAGAGTACAATTGGTCTAAGACTACTCGGTAGGCATATTTTGTCAACTTATCTGTCATATAATGGAGGGAATATTTTCACTAGATAACCCACTGAGCTGCTGACAATTCAAAGTTCCCTTTGAATCTCTCGGAAACCAGGGGCTGGTCTCATTGGCCAGTTAGATATGGCAGAGGGAAGGAGTGGGCCCTCCTTGGAGGCAAATAGGACACTCCTTAGGTTGGAGGCAATGCTTAAAGCCATGCTATGCGACCAAGATCCAAGAACCTGCTAAGGGTCTGCAACCTGCCAAATCAGAAAGTTCCAAAGGCAGACATCAAAGTTAGGGAATGATATCCAGAGTTTGGGGCCAGGAAAATCAAAGCGTGTGTGAGTCGTGAACTGTAAAGCAGAAAAGGATACAAAGAAAGGCAAGAGCGTCTTGGAGAAGGTCCTGAGTGATTGATTGCTGCTCACAGTACTTAAAGCATTCACAGTCTGCTATGACTTGCTAATTAGGGGCCAGCAAGAAAGCAAGGCACAGGTGGTTCTGCAGTAGTAAAAGCTCAAGGTAAATCACTAGTAAGCCTGCTGACTGCCATGTAAGGAAATCTCCATTTTTTAGACAAAGTATTCTATAGTCTGCCAGTAGGAAAGCTCCTTTGAACCCTCACTGAGCAGCCACCCAGATCTTTAGGATGTCTTTCTGCACACATTTCTTTCCAAGAGTGAGTTGCTGTGCAGTGAGCCTTCTGGGTTTATATTGGTGTCTAAGAGTTGCAGTGTTTCTCAGTACTTGCCATCCACTGGCTTAAGGTATGAGCAACTCTGAATGCCCCCTAGGACCTCTTTTCACAGCTTAGATTGGGCAATAAACTCAAAGAAAAACTTTCATAGTAAAAATAGTTCACTTGTCCCCTTCTCTAACCCACATATGGGGAAAAAAGAAATTGCTCATAACATACCAACACTTTTAAGAACGGAAGCCTAAGGATTTGAATTCCAGTGGGTAAAGAAGGAAGCAATATTTTTAAGTCCTCTCCACCTTGGAACAGGGTTGTTGCCCATTTCTCCATTTACGTAGCTAGCAGCAGATGGGGAGTTAAGGGCTTCTCATGATCCATAGCACCACAGAGCCAGCCCCCTGTCAAGCCTACATCAAGAAGAGGTGTTCAGGTGAAACTGAGTGTTAGGATTTCACCTGGGCAGAAGACTCTGGGGTGCCAGTTGCAGATTCCTGAAAGAGTGACTGGGACATGACTTGTTGTGGTTCTTTTTTCCTTTCCCTGGAGTCAGAAAAAGGGACCAGCTGCTTACCGATCCATCTTCTTTGAAATGAAGTGAATACTAATTCCTAATTTTTCCACTTCTCATAGCTACACTTCACAAGTGTAGGTTCACTCCTGATCATTGTATTGTATTGTATTGTATTGTATTGTATTGTATTGTATTGTATTGTATTGTATTGTATTGTTGTATTGTATTGTTGTATTGTAGAGAGGGTCTTGCTCTGTTGCCCAGGTTGGAGTGCAATGCTGACCATATCTTTATCTTATCAAGGCAGCCCTGGTCTCACAGATTGTCCTTCATCCCTTCTGCGCTATTAGTCTCTGAGTACTCTCTTAAGCCCTAGCCATTTGGTGTTTCGAAGTTTACTACACTGCCCTCTGCTGGTCTGAACTCGGATTTACTCTAAAATGGGAGGCTCCCATTGTCAAGTACTAGAGTTCACCCTAGATCAATGGCCTAATCAATCCTTATCGCACTTGTTTCCCTCTTTTTTTAATCTGGTGAAGTTTTCTGTTCATATAGAACTTCAAGATGCCTATTCTCTTGAACAATTTCTGCAAATGTAGCATAAGGCGAAAGGGAGACTTCTCCACTTAAGGTTGCTCCCCTGTTCATGGCTTAATCCCTTCAGTGACATTTTATTTTAAGGCTAAGGTCTGATGTTTACTCTTCTTTCTAAGCCATGGATCCTTTCTTGGTCCTCGAGTGTGTTGGCCAATATGTCACCCAGATCCTTAAAAAGAGAAACCCTTTCCCTGAGATACCCTAGAAGTCTGCAGTGATACCAGTTGCTTCCAGTCTATTCTGATGAAGACTGTTCCTATGAAATCACAAGTGCATGTCACCTATAACTGCCAAGATCACTCACAGCATGAAAACTTCATGAAGCACACACAAGTTTCAATAGCCGAATCGATCAAGCAGAAGAAAGGATATCAGAGATTGAAGTCAACTCAGTGAATTAAAATGAGAAGGCAAGATTAGAGAAAAAAGAGTGAAAAGAAATAAACAAAGCCTCCAAGAATTATGGGATTATGTGAAAAGACCAAATCTACAATTGATCGGTGTACCTGAATGTGATGGGGAGAATGGAATCAAGCTGGAAAACACCCTCCATGGTATTATCCAGGAGAACTTTCCCAACCTAGCAAGGCAGGCCAACATTAAAATTCAGGAAATACAGAGAACATCACAAAGATATTCCTCAAGAAGAGCAACCCCAAGGCACATAATCGTCAGATTCACCCGGGTTGAAATGAAGGAAAAAGTGCTAACGGCAGCCAGAGAGAAAGGCCGGGTTATCCACAAAGGGAAGCACATCAGACTCACAGCAGATCTCTCAGCAGAAACCCTACAAGTCAGAAGAGAGTGGGGCCAATATTCAACATCCTTAAAGAAAAGAACTTTCAACCCAGAAGTTCGTATCTAGCCAAACTAAGCTTCACAAGCGAACGAGAAATAAAATCCTTTACAGACAAACAATTGCTGAGAGATTTTTGTCAACAACAGGCCTGCCTTACCAGAGCTCCTGAAGGAAGCACTAAATACGGAAAGGAACAACCAGTACCAGCCACTGCAAAAACATACCAAATGATAAAGACCATTGACACAACAAAGAAACTGCATCAACTAAGAGCAAATCAACCAGCCAGTATCAAAATGGCAGGATCAAATTCACACATAATAATATTAATCTTAAATGTAAATGGGCTAAATGCACCGGTCAAAAGACACAGATTGGCAAATTGGATAAAGAGTCAAGACCCATTGGTGTGCTATATCCAGGAGACCCACCTCATGTGCAAAGACACACATAGGCTTAAAATAAAGGGATGGAGGATGATTTACCAAGCAAATGGAGAGAGAAAAAGAAAAGGAGAGGTTGCAATCCTAGCCTCTGATAAAACAGACTTTGAACCCACAAAGATCAAAAGAGACAAAGAAGGTCATTACATAATGGTAAAGGGATCAATACAACAAGAAGAGCTAACTATCCTAAATATATATGCACCCAATACAGAAGCACCCAGATACATAAAGCAAGTTCTTAATGACCTACAAAGAGACTTAGACTCCCACACAATAATAGTGGGAGACTTAAGCACTCCACTGCCAATATTAAACAGATCAACGTGACCGAAAATTAACAAGGATATCCAGGACTTGAATTCAGATCTGGACCAAACAGACGTAATAGACATCTACAGAACTCTTCACCCTAAATCCACAGAATATACATTCTTCTTAGCACCACATTGCACTTACTGTAAAATTGACCACATAATTGGAAGTAAAACACTCCTCAGCAAATGCAAAAGAACAGAAATCATAACAACCAGTCTCTCAGACCACAGTGCCATCAAATTAGAACTCAGGATTAAGAAACTCACTCAAAATTGCACAACTGCATGGAAACTGAACAACCTGCTCCTGAATGACTACTGGATAAATAATGAAATGAAGGCAGAAATAAAGATGTTCTTCGAAACCAGTGAGAACAAAGACAAAACATACCAGAATCTCGGAATACATTTAAAGCAGTGTCTAGAGGGAAATTTATAGCAATAAATGCCCACACGAGAAGCAAGGAAAGATCTAAAATCAACACCCTAACGTCACAATTAAAAGAACTAGAGGAACAAGATCAAACAATTTCAAAAGCTAGCAGAAGACAAGAAATAACTAAGATCAGAGGAGTACTGAAGAAGATAGAGACACAAAAAAAACCCTTCAAAAATATCAATGAATCCAGGAGCTGGTTTTTTGAAAAGATCAATAAAATATATAGACAACTGGCCAGACTAATTAAAAAGAAAAGAGAGAAGAATCAAATAGATGTAATAAAAAATGATAAAGGGGATATCACCACCAATTTCACAGAAATATAAACTAACATCAGAGATTACTACAAACACCTCTATGCACATAACCAGTAAATCTAGAAGAAATGGGTACATTCCTGGACACTTACACCCTCCCAAGACTAAACCAGGAAGTTGAATCCCTGAATAGACCAATAACAAGGTCTGAAGTTGAGGCAGTAATTAATAGCCTACCAACCAAAAAAAGTCCAGGACCAGATGGGTTCACAGCCAAATTCTACCAGACGTACAAAGAGGAGCTGGTATCATTCCTTCTGAAATTATTCCAAATAATACAAAAAAAGGGAATCCTCCCTAACCCATTTTAAGAGACCAAATCATCCTGATACCAAAAGCTGGCAGAGACACAACTGAAAAAGAAAATTTCAGGCCAATATCTGTGATGAACATTGACGCAAAAATCTTTAATAAAATACTGGCAAACCAAATCCAGCAGCACATCAAAAAGTTTAGCCATCACGATCAAGTCAGCTTCATCCCAAGGATGCAAAGCTGGTTCAACATACACAAATCAATAAATGTAATCTATCACCATAAGCAAAACCAAAGACAAAAACCACATGATTATCTCAATAGATGCAGAAAGGCCTTTGACAAAATTCAACAGCCTTTCGTGCTAAAAACTCTCAATAAACTACATATTGAGTGAACGTATCTCAAAATAGTAAGAGCTATTTATGACAAACCCACAGTCAATAACATACTGAATGGGCAAAAACTTGAAGCATTCCCTTTGAAAACTGACACAACACAACGGTGCCCTCTCTCCCCACTCCTATTCAACATCGTATGGAAGTTCTGGCCAGAACAATCAGGCAAGAAAAAGAAATAAAGCGTATTCAATTAGGAAAAGAGGAAATCAAATTGTCTCTGTTTGCAGCTGACATGATTGTATATTTAGAAAAACCCACCGTCTCAGCCAAAATCTCCTTAAGCTGATAAGCAACTTCAGCAAAGTCTCAGGATACAGAATCAATGTGCAAAAATCACAAGCATTCCTATACACCAATAACAGACAAACAGAGAGCCAAATCATGGGCAAACTCCCATTCACAATTGCTACAAAGAGAATAAAATACCTAGGAATACAACTAACAATGGACGTGAAAGAGAACTACATGTCTCTCTTTAAGGAGAACTACAAATCACTGCTCAAAGAAATAAAAGAGGACACAAACAGATGGAAAAACATTCCATGCTCATAGTTAGGAAGAATCAATATCACGAAAATAGCCATACTGCCCAAAGTAATTTATAGATTCAGTGCTATTCCCATCAAGCTACGACTGACCTTCTTCACAGAACTGGAAAAAAACACCTTAAACTTCATATGGAACCAAAAAAGAGCCCACATAGCCAAGATAATCCTAAGCAAAAACAAAAACAAACAAACAAACAAAAAAAAGCTGGAGGCATCATGCTACCTAACTTCAAACTACACTACAAGGTTACAGTGACCAAAACAGCATGGTACTGGTACCAAAACAGAGATATTGATCAATGGAACAGAACAGAGCCCTCGGAAGTAACACCACACACCTAAAGCCATCTGATCTTTGACAAACCTGACAGAAACAAGCAATGGGGAAAGGATTCCCTCTTTAATAAATGGTGTTGGGAAGACTGGCTAGCCATGTGCAGAAAGCTAAAACTGGATCCCTTCCTTACACCTTATACAAAAATTAACTCCAGATGGATTAAAGATTTAAACATAAGACTTAACATCATAAAAACCCTAGAAGAAAACCTAGGCAAAACCATTCAGGACAGGCATAGACAAGGTTTTCATGACTAAAACACCAAAAGCATTGGCAACAAAAGCCAATGTAGACAAATGGGACCTAATTAAACTTAAGAGCTTCTGCACAGCAAAAGAAACTATCATTAAAGTGAACCACAACCAATAGAATGGGAAAAAATTTTTCTAATTTACCCATCTGACAAAGGGCTAATATCCAGAATCTACAAAGAACTTAAACAATTTACAAGAAAAAAATAAACAAACCCATAAAAAGTAGGCAAAGGATATGAACAGATACTTTTCAAAAGAAGACATTCATGCAGCCAACAAACATATGAAAAAAAAGCTCATCATCACTGGGCATTAAAGAAATGCAAATCAAAACCACACTGAGATACCATCTCATGCCAATTAGAATGGTGATCATTAAAAAGTCAGGAAACAACAGATGCTGGAGAGGATGTGGAGAAATAGGAACACTTCTACACTGTTGGTGGGAGTGTAAATTAATTCAACCATTGTGGAAGACAGTGTGGCAATTCCTCAAACATCTAGAAATAGAAATACCATTTAATCCAACAATCCCATTACTTGGTATATGCCCAAAGGATTATAAATTGTTCTATTATAAAAACACATACACATGTATGTTCATTGCAGCACTGTTTACAATAGCAAAGACTTGGAACCAATCCAAATGCCCATCAATGATAGAATGGATAAAGAAAATGTGGCACATATACACCATGGAATACTACGCAGCCATAAAAAAGGATGAGTTCATGTCCTTTGCAGGGACATGGATGAATCTGGAAACCATAATTCTCAGCAAACTGACACAAGAACTAAAAACCAAACAGTGCATGTTCTCATTCGTAAGTGGGTGTTGAACAATGAGAACACATGGACACAGGAGGGGAACATTACACACTAGGGCCTATTGAGGGGTGGGAGAGCTAGGGGAGGGATAGCAGAGGGTGGGAGGATTGGGAGGGATAACATTAGGAGAAATATCTAATGTAGATGATGGGGGGATGGATGTAGCAAACTACCATGGCATATGTATACCTATGTAACAATCCTGCACGATCTGCACATGTACCCCAGATCTTAAAGTATAATAATAATTAAAAAAGGTCAATAAACAACAGATGCTGGTATGGCTGCAGAGAAATAGGAACACTTTTACCCTATTGGTGGGAGTATAAATTAGCTCAACTATTGTGGAAGATGGTGTGGCAATTCCTCAAAGACCTAGAACCAGAAATACCATTTGACCCAGCAATCCCATTGCTAGATATATACCCAAGGAATACAAATCATTCTATTATAAAAATGCATGCATGTGTATGTTCATTGCAGCACTATTCGCAATAACAAAGACATTGAATCAACCCAAATGCACATCACTGATAGACTGGATAAAGAAAATGTGGTACATATCCATCCACCATGGAATACTAGGCAGCCATAAAAAGGAACAAGATCATGTCTTTTGCAGGGACATTGATGGAGCTGGAAGCCATTATCCTTAGCAAACTCATGCAGGAACAGATAAACCAAACACTACATGTTCTCACTTATAAGTAGGAGCTGAACAATGTAAACACACAGACACAGGGAGGGGAACAACACATAATGGGGCCTGCCCGGTGGGGGGAAGGGCATGGAGGGAGGGAGAGAATCAGGAAGAATAGCTAATGCATGCTGGGCTTGAAACCTAGGTGATGGGTTGGTAGGTCTAGCAAATCACCACGGCACATATTTACCTACATAACAAACCTGCACATCCTGCACATGTACCCCGGAACTTAAAACAAAATTTTTTTAAAAATTAAAAAGTTTAAAAAATAATCTTCTTTGCTCTCTATTCCTTCTTTACCTTTCCTAACTTACCTCTTCAGAATCTATTCTCTTAGAACATTTGATTTTGTGCATGTGTGGTTGTATACCCGTATACCTTTCCATCATTGCCATTAGTTTCTTTCCAACAACCTTTCACAAGTCTAAGAATTCTTGATCAGATTAAAAAAAAATTTTTGCTGGCCTACAGGATTTGACATCCCACCAAAATCTCTTATCCTTCAGATGAGCACTTTAGCCCCAATTCTAAACTTGACTGGATGTTACTCTGCCTAAAATATTTCTGATGTATTTGTATCGGTTTAAGGCACATCAATTTATTATATGTATTTAATTGTTTTATTTAAATTGATCCTTCTGGACAGCCATCAAAATTTCACCAAGTTTTCCTTTTAATAACAAAATATGGGCAGGCATGGTGGCTCAGGCCTATAATCCTAGCATTTTGGGAGGCTGAGACGGGAGGATCTCTTGAGCCCAGGAGTTCAAGATCAGCCTGGGCAACCTAGGGAGATGCCATCACTATAAAAATTTGTTTTTAAATTAGGCTAGCATGGTGGTGTGTGCCTGTTGTCCCAGTCACTCAGGAGGCTGAGGTGGGAGAATCACCTGAGCCTGGGAGGTTGAGGCTTTGCTCCAGCGTAGGTGACAGAGCAAGACCCTGTCTCAAGAACCAACCAACCAAACAAAAATATAAGTCTTTCTCAAAAAAGTAGTCACTTAACAGATATATACATATAACACCTATACATAGGACACTGAATTAAACATGGAATTATAAAAAGATTAACGTATGTTGATTTGTGCTCAGACATGATCTCACATGTTAGGATTTTGATGGCCACTTCAGGAGCAGGTCTTTCACTTAATACATATTTATTGGGTGCTTACCACAGTCCAGGTACCATACTAGAAGCTAGAGATTTATGGAGCCTGGATTTGGGAGGCAACTCTAATCTAGCGCAGTTGGATCTATAGGTCAGGATGCTGTGGGAGCACAGATGTCACCTAACGTAGTCGTCAAGGAATAGAGAAGGGCAACTCAAGGTAGTAATGTCTAAATTGAATTTGAGAAATGAGTAAGAAATCACTAGGTACAGATCAGAAGTCGGGGAGGGGGGCTAGGTGCAGAGCATAAGGGAATACCCATGGAAATGCTGAGAGTTGAGTAAAAGGGATGTATGAGAGGTAGTGTGAGTGTCTGGTATGGTTTAAGCCTGTATTAGTCTGTTCTCAAGCTGCTAATAAAGACATACCCCAAACTGGGTAATTTATAAAGGGAAGAGGTTTAATTGATTCGCAGTTCAGTATAGCACGGGAGGCCTTAGGAAACTGACAATCATGACAGAAGGGGAAGTAAACACGTCCTTCTTCACATGGTGGCAGCAAGGAGAAGTGCTGAGCAAAAAGGGGAACCCCTCTTTATAAAACCATCAGATCTCATGAGAATTCACTCACTATCATGAGAACAGCAGCATGGGGGTAACTGCCCCCATGATTCAATTACCTCCCACTGGGTCCCTCCCACTACCCATAGGGATGATGGGAATACAACTCAAGATGAGATTTGGGTGGAGACACAGCCAAACATATCAGAACTATAGAACAATGTAGGAGTCAGGAGAGATGAAACTGGAGAGGAAAACTGGTCAAATCATGCAAGTCTCCCGTATTCATTGATGACAGGGAACTAGGAGAGTTATGTGCTGACTTTACAGCAAATAGCCCCTACAGTGTGTAAGTCAGATAATGTCACGAGTGTGATGCAAATTATGTCAGGGTAGGCCTTGCTGCTGCAACAGAGATCTACAAATTTAATGACTTAGAGAACAGAAAGTTTCTTTCTCACTTTATAGGACTGAGTGGTTTCAAGTCAGCAGCTAGAAATGGGAAGGGGAGAAGGTGGGCTTTTTGCAAAGACCCTGGCTGACTGCAACTGTGCTATCTTTAACCCATTGTTTCTGACATCACCACCCGGGGAAACTAGGAGGAGAAAAGGGATTGTGAGTAAGTGGCTTTCATGGGCCAGATTTGAAAGTAGCACATACTGCTTCCGTCACATTCCATTAGTCAGAACCTGGTCACATGGCTATACCATATTGCAAAGTAGCCTGGAAAATGGAGCACAATTATGTGTCCAGGGAGAAGAAAAACTGGATTTTGGAGAATAGTGTCTACTACACTGCTGGAGGGAATTGCTGGTGGGCTATGATTCAGAACCATTCACACTCCTTCTAAGAGTCCTTTCTCTGGTTGCCTCTGGTTATCTCGTAGTCCTGGTCTTCTGTCAATTTCTATTTCCCTTATGCAAATATATACAGGGCTTCTTAGATTATTTATCTCAACCCTAGCTACATGTTGTTCCTCAACTGAGATTCAGGTTTAATCAGTCTCCTCTGACGCTCAGCACAGCAGGCTGTTTGCTTGCCCAGTTCAGCCTGTTTTAAGGAAAGAGTCCAACTCTGCTGGTCAGTTGGGGAAGCCAGAAATGCTGGTCGGTAGGTGGCACTCTGTGTCAGCAAGACACTCGTTTCAAAGCAATGCACATGTAATGAATGCAAGGATTCAGTCACGCTCAGAACACAACAACACTAGCTCCCTTGACCTACTTCCTCAAGACTCAACTTTCAAAAGAGTAACCACACCCAGGCTGACCAGGGAACTGTTAAAACCAAGGATGTCAACACGCTCTGATCTGACTGCCAACAAAAATATTTCCTTTGTGTTGATGCTTTCTTCATACTGCACTCAGGAAGGGCAAAGAAGTTCGACCTGTCTAGGTTGGAAAGCCCGGTGAAGCACTCTCCCCAAGGTTTGTCTCTGGGCGTTACAGAAAGAGGCCTGCATGTTGATTCTTTCTAATGGGAGTTGAGGCTGCTACTTTCATAATGACTGATTAGTCCTATTTGCTGTTAGGAAATCTCAGGGCTCCCCATCAAAGGCCTCATTGTTTGGATGTTTTCTTCTTTCACTTGTGTCACTCTGCTAAGGTATCCTTTCACTCAGCAAAGTCTTCTGGGTCATTGATATAACACTGCTAAAGTGTGGGTGAAAGTGGTAAAATCAAGATTCGGAGATACCGCTCCTCACCAAGAATTTAAAACTGACATTCAGCAGAGGTGAGGAGGGATGGGGAATTTGTTGATGAATTTGTATTTATTTGTGTATGTCCCTTGGGTTTGTTTCTTTTTGTCCAAATTCAGACATTTAAAACTCATATGTCTATGCTCATGATTTATACAGACTTTCACTGTCATGATAAGCAAAATAGGAAGAAAAGAAAAATAAATAAACAAAAAGGAATTCTGAGTGTTAGGGCTTTTTATTTGTTTTCATGTAATATATAAGCCTTATAGAAATACAGGTAAGGAAGTGATTTCCTCCAAAGCCATTTTAAGCATTATAGTATATGAGAAATTAGTATTTTGATATTGTCTAAAAATATTGCATAGTTATTATTGACCATCTGATTCTTAGCCATATTTCAAATTAAGCTAGCCAAAAGAAATAATAGTTCTTTCATTAGTAATGCAATCTCTTATTCTCTTAGTCTTTTTTTTTTTAAGGCTTTCACTAAAACATTTATTCTAAGAAGGTCTCTTTCATTCACCTTTATTTGACTGGGATTATTTCTTTATATTTTACATTTGTATCCCAGATGTGGCTACACCCTTGGAAAAGTCAGGATAGTCCAGATAATGTTGAGGTAATTATCCCAGAATCTCAGTGGCTTAAATTAGTGAAAATGTGTTTCTTCTTCACGCTCCAGATCCAATATGGTTTGGGACATGTGTAGTCACTCAGCAACCAGCTCCCGATTAACAGAGGCTCCATCATAATGTCTTCTGTAAGCATCATGTTAGAGTGAATAAAACACGGCGAAATACATACTGGCTTGTAAAGCTTCTATATGGAAGTGGTGTGTCACTTCTGTTCTTTTCTTTTTAGCCAAACGTTTTTTTGGCCAAAAGAAGACACATGGTCACAATTAACTGCATATCAATAAGTAGCAAAGGACAGGTTAAATTAACAAACATGCCCTCCCATATGAGGAAGTCTCACAGTTTAAAGCATTCTCTCAGACATTTCAGGGAGGTTAAAAGGGTAGATTAATAATTTTCTCATTTTATATATAAGGAAATCAAGATTTAGAGAGATTAAGTCTTTTTTTTTTTTTTTTTTTTTTTTAGGTAAAACAACTTTCCTTTAGCCTATCACAATTACCAGTTTAGTTTTTTTTTTTTTTTTTAAATCTACAAATTTTCAGCATTATATTTTGTAATAAGCAAATTGATAAGCACTAATTCTGTGGCACAGACCTGGTGCTCAGGGTAATAGAAACAAAACAGCATTTGTCCGGCTATGTCGCCATCAGCAATTGACAGTAAGTCCATTTCAGAGTCTTCCCTCTGAACTAATTCTAGGAGTCACAAGGATGTTTACTATGTGCCAATAAATGTGGTCAGCCAGGTAGCATGTGTGCTCTGTCTCTGCCCTGACTCTCCAAGGTGACAGTCCTCACTAAGCCACCCTTGATGCTGGTGTGGAAGGAACTTATGCCCTTTCCAGTGTGATGATGGTGCCTGTGAAACTGGACAAGGCCTCAGAGGAGCTGTCTTCTTTCACTTAGGAGGCCAGCAGCCACAGTGTCCCCAAGAAGTGCGACGCGCTTTTTTCTTATTGACTCTTTCGTTCCAGCTCTTTCTCTTTCAGGCTCAAACATGAGCTCTCAGCCACTTTGACACACATTAACCTCTCCTATGTCCTCTTGGGTCAGACTTGTGGGGCTGAACTCTCTTCTCTCATAGAGATGAGTTATTTCGCAGAAGGCTGTTCAGTTACTCATGCGAACAGCCAACCGGTGAGCCCGCCTTTCCCTTCGGCCAGACGTGGCCACACTTGTTTAAATGTCACATTAGACAGCCACATAACTGTTCCTTCATAATATGGTAAAAAATATTACTAGTTAGTATACTGGATTGAAACACGTCAACATTTCATGGTGTTGTGTAAAGAGCAGTGTGGATTTCAGGTGCTCGCCACCTACACAAATTTGGTAATAACAGGTATGGGAAAATAGGCCCAGACCCCAAAACGTATATTTTAGTCTCAATCTGTCTCTCTATGAGTGACCTTGGGAAAGACACTTGGCCCTTCTAGGCCCGTTTATCACGCATAAAATGAAGGAAGTAGTTTGTTTCTAAGGATTTTTTCAAGTATAGCAAGTTTGCAATTTGTGGAAAGATTTATCATTTTCAATTGCTGTCAACAGGTGGCAGCAAAAACCCAATTTTTAGTGACTTAAAAGCGAATGCTGCCTTTGATTATTCTTCAGAATTTCAGAGAACATTTAATTCATTGTATTCATTTTAAATATGAGGAGAAAATCATCATCTCCATATTTAAAGATGCTTCATGATAGGAAGTCTGTATGTACAATATATGTTATCAATTGAATTGAAAAGTAGGGCTTTTAAAATAAATATGTTTCATAAACCATTGAGCTGAATACTTTCTTCCAGTCATTTTGAATGTGGGTAAAGGTCTTAGGATACTGCCATATTAGGTGATATTTCAGAATAGGTCTTTTACATCTATTTTAACTTAAATGTGGAAGGATAAACTAACAACTTCAGGAATTCCTTTTTAAGTGTTGTATAAGTTAGGTAATTTTTTTTTTTTTTTTTTGCAGGTTCTTGCTCTGTTACCCAGGTTGGAGTGCAGTGGTGCAATCATAGCTCACTGCAGCCTCGACCTCCCGGGCTCAAGCAATCCTCCTATATCAGCCTCCCAAGTAGCTGGGACCACAGGTACATGCCACCATGTCTGGCTAGTTTATTTTTATTTTTTGTAGAGATGGAGTCTCACATGTTGCCCAGGCCAGTCTTGAAATTCTGAGCTCAAGCCATCCACCCACCCAGGCCTCCCAAAGTGCTGGGATTACAGGCATGAACCACCACGTGTAGCAGTTTTCTTACATAAAGTATGTTGAGAAAAAGCTAAGATATATAGCAACATGACAATATCATTACATTTTACATTTTACCATAGCTCATATCTCATTAAAATGAATTCCAAAGAACTTTTGAAAAATGTAAAACTTCATTTATTAGCATTTTTCTGATTTTAACAGTTTGCATTGAATGGGCTGTTTTTGAAACTGAAATTTTTGCTAGCCAAAGGTTTTGTTGCAATGAGCTAGAAGGCAATGTACAAATACATATGGATATGTTATTAAGTTGTCAATGCAAACTTGATTCAATTTCATTTAATATTGTGAGCAAAACAATGATATATGAAACTGAGAAAATCGCTATGGAAAAGATTCTTGAAGATAGGAGCAATACTGCTAGTCATAGTCTCTTACAGGAATTTGTAATTTTAATAAAGTGAATACCTAGACATTATGTTATTCTATGAAAATTGGAGAGGGCATGAAAACTACCATCTTGAGCTCTTCCTGAGTTACTTGTACATTCACCTACCTCCTTGACATCTCTACTTAGCCTTAGTATGGACAAGAGAGCACTTTATGTGAACTTGTAACTTTAAGTGACTAAGATATCAGATCCCTTGATCTGCAGAGATTTAATTATGTTATTTATTAGCGATGTTTGAATCTTTATAAACTTATATTAAAAAAGCACGTAAGTTTAAATCAACCACCATCATCAATCATCAGCATTACAGTAGAGAAAGGAAGCCTGGAAAAAATCAAAGATACAATCTTGTTGGTCAATTTGTATGAGTCATACAAAAATCTGAAAAATGCTCCTAAGCTTTTATAGAAGTAAGTACATTCTTCTTAGATGAGTCACAAATTCCTAAAGCTGAAGAGATTTAATGGTGAAATGACTGGCATAAAGCCCCATACTCTCCCGACTTCACATTTGTTACTTTGTACCTAAACTAGCTCTTACCCTGATCCTTGCTGGCCTTTCCTCCTACTTCTTGCAGAGAGATTGTAACCCATTGGTCTGAAGCTGGACTGCCCAATGAGGTACCCACTAGCCACTATGGCTATCTCAATGGAAATTAAATACAAATAAAATTTAGTTCCTCAGTTGCTGTTGCCACATTTCAAGGGCTTAGCAGCCATACCTAACTAGTGGTTACCAGGCTGGACAAGAGAGATAGAGTACATTTCCAGCACTACAGAAAGTTCTGCTGGATAACACTGGTGTACAGTGTGGAACATTGTGGCTACCGACCTGTTCAAGTGTTGTGCTCAAGCAATCCTCCTACATCAACCTCCCAGCCAAGTAGGAGTTTTTTGTTGGTTTGGTTTTTTTTTAGTATTTTCATATTTAATAGAAACATTTTTGAGCTTTTTAGTGTTTTTATGATATTTATTAGAAACATTATTAATGAGTTTTGATATTAGAAGGCAACTAAAGACATTAAATATAACTTATTTGTCATCTTTGATGAAGTGCAAAAAGGAGCGTTTCCTGGGATAAAGGGGTTCCCACATCATGTGGACACATTTCTGATTTGCCTCTGTTCAGAAGTGACTACAGCAATGGATAGGCCTGAGAGGAGGTGTGAAGGAACAATTAGGGATGGTGCATATAAGGGAACTTTGATCAACATCAACACAACTCATGATTCTAACTTCACAATCCAGGAATACTCCTACTCGGCTGGTAGGTCTTGAAACATATTGCACCTTAAGTGGGGAAGTGGTAGAATTGAAAGCTAGAAATAATCTTTCTATATATAATGCCTAACTTTTACAACTTTGAAAATATAAAATATGCATCGGTAGGAAATTGCACACTTGCTTTCAAATTGCTTCCCTCAGCCAATGATTTCTCTTTGGGTAGTAAATTGAGGTTGATAATTATAGTCTAAATGACTAGAATATATCACAAGAATTAAAATATTATGATACTGTTGAAAGAAGACGTCTCTTGAAATTCTTTTCTAAGTTAACTTTCATCGCCTGATATAGAAGAAATTTTCTTCTTCTACCTAGAGGGAGCTCATTATTGTTTTTTGTACCAAATAAACCGTAAATATCTAGCTAGTACTGGACAGTGTGCCGTCAAATAGAAAAGGTAGGCAGGGCCGGGCGCGGTGGCTCACGCCTGTAATCCCAGCACTTTGGGAGGCTGAGGTGGGCGGATCACGAGGTCAAGAGATCGAGACCATCCTGGCTAACATGGTGAAACCTCATCTCTACTAAAAATATAAAAAAATTAGCTGGGCGTGGTGGCGCGCGCCCATAGTCCCAGCTACTCGGGAGACTGAGGCCGGAGAACTGCTTAAACCTGGTAGGCACAGGTTGCAGTGAGCTGAGATTGTGCCACTGCACTCCAGCCTGGCACCTGGCGACAGAGCGAGACTCTGTCTCAAAAAAAAAAAAAAAAAAAAGAAAGAAAAAGAAAAAGAAAAGAAAAGGTAGGCAGTAGCACAATAAGCCCCTCTTTGACCCTCTCCTTCCCAGATGGTCTTGACTGCCTATATTTAAGAAGCTCAGGCACAGGACAATCATAGTGGACTCTGTGGTACTTGTTTCTTGATCCATGAGTGAATCCTGTTAATGTGACTATTTCTTCCACTTTAAAATGGTTATGGTGAGTCAGCCAACTCAGAGTAGCTACCTATCCTCCTTCAGGGCTGGGAGTTAGGGAAACATATTAAATTGAAGTGTATTTTCCCTCCAAGAAAATACTACGCTATAGTCAGCCCTCTGTATTCATGGGTTTCACATCCAGGGATTCAACCATCTCTGGGTTGAAAATATTTGGAAAAGAGCTCAATAAAGATAACAATACAACAATTTTAAAAATGCAAATAAAACTAATACAGCATAATACCTATGTATGTAGCATTTACATTGCATTACGTATTATAAATAATCTAGAGGTGATTTAAAGTATACAGGAAGATGTGTTTAGGTTATATGCAAATACGATACCATTTTCTGTAAGGGACTTGAGTGCCTGTGGATTTGAGTATCCAAGGATATCCTGGAACCAATCCCCTGAAGATACCAAAGGACAACTGTATTTTGTGTTGGCTGACATTCTAGAATAAGATTTAAGAACACTATTATCCCCTTTTATGGGCTAAAATAATTTAGAGAAAACAGTAAGGATGAATACATCTTTGCTGAATGCCAGGATAGTTCCAGTATTTCAGATTTAGTTACTCGTGAACACATCCTATCTTTGCCTGCGGTATTTGGTATTGTGCATGTTGTCATGAAACTTAAAATGGCTGGATTTATTTTTAATTTGTTTGAAATGTTTTATTAAACAACAAACAATGATTCCGACCATGTAAATGAATAAAACTCTGGATACACCTTAGTATCCAGAGTGATACTCACTAGGGTGAGAGTCAACAAACCTGACTTGTCTCTAGAATGGATTTGCTCAGCTCTTGAGCTGAGGTGTTATAAAATCTAGTAACCTTGCCTATGAGGTGGACTTGATTAAGGCATCTGAGTTACATCATGAGAAATTCTCAGTCGCTCTACGAAGTGATGGGAAAGTGAAAAAGAATGTTCTTTTCCTGAAGCTAGTACTATATCTAACATCCCTTTGTGGTCATGGAGGCAGGGCACATATGGCTGAAAGGTATGGAAGAGAGTTCTCTCTCTGGGACATTCCCAGATGTAAGTCAAAAACTTGCTCACACTTTGAGCCAGTGGCAGTCTGGGTGCACCGGCTCTGATACTCCAGGGCTATAGAGCACCTTTAAAACAAAGAATCAAGAAATAGAAATAATTTTTAAAGTACTCTATTCAGCTATGCTGATATCTAGAATTACTTTAAATTAAATCTTTGGAAAACATTGGGCAATTATACCAAATTTCTAGCAGACTGTGATTGGAGTGATAGATATCTTAGAAATAGATTTCTTGTGTTCAGTTGGCATTTTGTGGTAGGGGGTCTTCACAGTTTGGGGATGTGGAGTTAGGGGGATTGGGTTTACCTTTTTGCTCTGCCTATTGGCTTCTTACTAATTCATTCATAAAATAAAGATGAGTCTATTTCAAAGATCTATTTTACTCTTCAGATATAGCATTTTATGTTTTAATCAAAATTTATTGCAAGAGTATATCATAAAAGAGTATTTTTAGAGTAATCCACAAAGACTGGTGCATATTTATCAAAACAATCAGAACTTGCATGCGGGAAAAAAATCTTAAAAATTTTTTGTTTTACCAAAAGTATTGGCAACAAAAGCCAAAATAGGCAAATGGGACCTAATTAAATTAAAGAGCTTTTGCACCACGAAAGAAACTATCATTAGAGTCAACAGGCAACCTACAGAATGGGAGAAAATGTTTGCAGTCTACCCATCTGACAAAGGACTAATATCCAGAATCTATAAAGAATTTCAACAAATTTACATAAAAAAACCCCATCAAAAAGTGGGCAAAGGATATGAACAGACACTTCTCAAAAGAAGATATTTATGAAGCCAACAAACATATGAAAAAAAAACTCATCATCCCTGGGCATTAGAGAAATGCAAATCAAAACCACAATGAGATACCATCTCACACCAGTTAGAAAGGAGATCATTAAAAAATCAGGAGACAACAGATGGTGGAGAGGATGTGGAGAAATAGGAATGCATTACACTGTTGCTGGGAATGTAAATTAGTTCAACCATTGCGGAAGATAGTGTGGCGATTCCTCAAGGATCTAGAACGAGAAATTCCATTTGACCCAGCAATCCCATTACTGGGAATATACCCAAAGGATTATAAATCATTCTGTTATAAAGACACATGCACACATATGTTTACTGTGGCATTTTTCAAAATAGAAAAGACTTGGAACCAATCCAAA
Source organism: Alouatta palliata (assembly GCA_004027835.1). Lineage (NCBI taxonomy): Eukaryota > Metazoa > Chordata > Mammalia > Primates > Atelidae > Alouatta > Alouatta palliata. The sequence goes on from PVKV010018876.1 coordinate 43,323, forward strand.
TACCTATCATGATAGACTGAATAAAGAAAATGTGGCACATATATACCATGGATTAGTATGCAGCCATAAAAAAGGATGAGTTCATGTCCTTCGCAGGTACATGGATGAAGCTGGAAACCATCATTCCCAGCAAACTGACACAAGAACAGAAAACCAAACACCGCATGTTCTGACTCATAAGTGGGAGTTGAACAATGAGAACACACGGACACGGGGAGAGGAACATCACACATTGGGGCCTGTCAGGGGGTGGGGGCCTAGGGGAGGAATAGCATTAAGAGA